>CM042428.1:11387207-11552207 GCA_023631565.1 Gymnocephalus cernua | reverse complement strand
TATATATATATATATATATATATATATATATATATATATATATATATATATATATATATATATATATATATATATATATATATATACACACACACACACACACATACATACATACACACACACACATATATATACATACATATATATATATATATATATATATTAGGGCTGTCAAATGATTAAAATTTGTAATCAAAATAATTAGAATTTTCAGTAGATTAATCATGATTAATCACTATTTGCAATTTCACCTGAATCCTAACCATTTTTTTCTGAAATGCATACCAAAAGATACTAGTGCTGTCAAGCAATTAAAATATTTAATCGCATTAATGTCATAGTTAACTCGCTATTAATCGCAATTAATCGCACATTTTTATCTATTCTAAATGTCCCTTGATTTCTTTTTGTCCCATTATATTTTCTCATTTTAATTCTCTTATCAGCATGGAAAAGTAGATTGGCTTGCTTTGTGACTGTTTTTTTTATTGAAAACAACATTGTCATATACGTTATGTTCAATTTCACACTAACATTCACACTTGGATCTAATAATCTGTCACATAATGTAACGCTGTTACCTCGATGTTCCATTGCAAGTAGTACTGCAGATAGTCCTGCAGATAGTACTACAGGTAGTACTGCCTCATTTGTTTCTCTCACTGACTGTAGAGTCACTACTCGCTCGCTCTGAAGATAATCGCCGTCACGAGCCTACAAGCTACGCGGCTAGCAAGCTAAAACCGGCCGAGGCTTGTGTCTGTTTTGTTTCCTAAACCAAACCAATCAGCTGCTTCGTAGGGCGGGACATGGTGTGGCCATAGACAGTTAAAGAAGTGGACTAACAGATCCCGTTGCTCTCTCTATGCGTTACTCGTGCGTTAAAAAAATTATCGGCATTAAAATGGGTTTGCGTTAACGCCGTTAATAACGCGTTAAACTGACAGCCCTAATATATATATATATATATATATATATATATATATATATATATATATATATATATACACACACACACACACATATATATATACATATATATATATACACACACATATATACATATATATATATACACACATATATACACATACATATATATATACATATATATATATATATATATATATTTATATATATATATTTTTTTTTATTTTTTTTTGCCAGCTTTTCTTCTTGTTTTAGGAAGCAGAGACTGGATTGCTTTTTGCTTGTAAACTGTGTCTGTGTTCTTCATATTTATGTAGAATTATAGTTTGCTCTTCTGATGTAAAATATGCGGCTCTGGTAGATGTTTGCGATTGGTCACGAAGTGCAAACACCGCCTCTTTTATGTGAACGCGCGCGTCTCTAGATTGGGAAACCCTGGGTCGACTGAACTAGTTGATATCCACCGTCGTGACACAGCTTATGCGGGACCGCGGTTGTTAGGGTTAGGGGTTAGGTGAAGCCGGATAACTGAAAGAAATCCAGGGCATGTTAAACTTGCTTCGTAGTAGGCCTACAGGCCTCTGGACAACGTCTTTCAAAACATGACATGCGCGAAAGAGAAAAAAATATGAATGCGTCATTATACCCAGCACTTCTGGAAATGTACTTCCGAATGCGTCTCTGTCCCCACCACATTTCAAACCAAACTGACGCCCATGAGGGTTGGGTACCGAAACTCAGTGCCAATAGGGCCCCGGTTCCGACGTAAACGGTAGTAACGAGACCAAATAAGAACGAAAATTTCGGTGCCTTATTTCGGTGCCTGACTTTACACTACACTCGACAGCAGGTAACGTTAGTCTACCTTTAGCTAGCAGTTGGATTAAACACGGTTAAAATGCTGACAGGTAACGTTAAACAGTGTAAAGTGTGACTGTATATCAACAGCGGGACGCAACAGTCTGCTCTGCAGCGCAGCAGATGCCAACGTCGGAAAAACACAGACGGTGCATTCACTGAAACTGGTAACCTACAGCCTCGCGGTGCATTCAAAGTTATTGTAAGATACCCTTTTCCCATCTGGTTGTTGTTTTTGTTGTTCAACAGCAATTTACTGGTGAAATAAGTTATTGTTTATTATAAGTCATAGTTATTACATTACTATTAAATCCTTTAATTTTGACCATATGGCCTTAGTAATAAACAATGTGTTATTAAATGTCACCGACTATTGTTTAGTAGGCCTATCCTTCTTGTTTCTTCTTTTTTTTAAACTTTCTTAAAAAGTATTGGTTCAGGCACCGGCACCGTTTTAAAAGTACCGATTTAGCACCGGTATCGGAAAAAAAACCAAACGATACCCAACCCTAGAAACCACCCTAGCCTTGTAGCCAATAAAGAGACGATTCCATAGACATATTAGAACGCATTGAAATGTTAACCCTGTGATGGCTGGCTCTGTGTTTCAGCACAAACAGTGACAGTTATAATGCAAAGCACTCCCTGACCAATTTATAATATAATTATAATAATAATAACTTTTTTCTATATATTTATGTATATAGTTATTTCAAGTATGTGTGTGATTGATGTGGGTGTGTTTTTGTATTTGATAAGTTTTGTATTTTGCATTTTTTGGGCTTTTACTAACTAGACATATCTGTAGAAAAAAAAATATAAAATAAAATTTTTAGTCTTTTGGCTTCTGTATTTTTTCTGTAGTAAGTTGAGACATGTGGCTAATGTCCTGGATTGTCTGTCACCTGTCAGATGTGTTCACAGCAGTGTATTTTAATCATTTTACAGATGTATGACTTGGACGGAAATAAAGAAACCTCCATTCTAGCCACTGTAGCTCTGTGTCAGCAAAGCCTAGAATCACCCTGACACTTGGAACAAAAACGTGAGTGTTTCCTTTCCAAAGATATGACATCCCAGAGTGTCAACGTATATTGTACCATTTTTAATTTGGGCATGCCGTTTAGACCAAAAAGCATGAAAATTCAAGCATTTCTTGAGAGGATAAATAAGATGGACTGGTACAATTAGGGACCTCTAACAGCCTTTCAAGGGTCCACAAGGCAGTTATCTTTGGGTCTCTCACACACACACCATGAGCACACCATGACCATACACAATTCTGGCCCCATCACCGTCCGTGTCAAGCACTTCTCGCTCCATCTCTTTTTCTCTCACACAAACATCATTCTTGCTCTGTTGTCCCATTTCTCTCTGACACACTCATCTTGAGCAAACACCTTTTCCGCTTAGTCGCACACACACATAAATATAGCTTCACACCACACACACACACACACACACACACACACACACACACACACACACACACACACAACCTATTCTCACTTTGCCATGTACTTCCTCTCTCATACACATACAGATTACATAAACATGCAAAAGGATTTTCAATTGGAAGATAAACATGCTCGCGGGGGGTTAGCGGGCACAGGGTCTGCTAGTGCACGAGGCGCTGTCACACTTTCTGTAACAATGATAGAATAAATCACTATTCTATTCCTTGTCTTATTGGTGATAGAGAATACAACGGGTGAACTTTGACAGAGAACCCCAACAGAGCACATATACGTTGACACAAGGGGTGCATCACTAAAGAAGGAGAGGATAGAAGAAAAAGAGGATCACTCTACTGCCAGGCTGTTCCCATGAACCATTCGTACACATAGCTATGAAAAGTAATGCACTGTAATTCATATGTATTCCACGTATTTTTATTACTGTATGCACCACGTTGACTGCTGCTGTATAAGGCTGCAAAGAGCCGCAAAGAAAGGAGGTCAGGATGGATGGGTGGGTCCTAAAACACAGGGCTTTCAAGCAGGGGGAGTGGAGTTTGTGTCCCGGAAGAAGTTAAAGGAGAATTCTGGTGGATTTCAACCTGTAGCTCTGTTGTTTGTAAATTTGGAGTGATGTCAGCAGCGGGAAAAACGAAAACAATCGGTGTCGCCTTTACCGTGTTATCCTCCTGGTAGAGATAGCACCCAACAGGCTTAAACAGGGCAGGTTTTAAACTTGTTTTTAGCCTCTAAACATCTTTGAAATGTCATTACAAGTGCCTACCCATGTGCAGTGATTCCTTCTGAGGGAACACAGCAAATCTGACTGCAGTAGATGTGACAGAAATGCATAAAAGCTGTGTTAATCCATATATTCATAATTTCCTGGTTTCTGGTGAAGTCCACACTAGTCGATTGCCGAACTCATACAATCCAATATTCCAAAATGTATTTTTCCCCCCAAAAAAAACCCGATTTGCCATGGTTATTTCCATAGTAATGACTGTAGCAACAAGCTGTAACCTGACACCACACCACAGCTCAGCCTGCAGAGTGGCTGGCTGGAGTTCAAAAGTTCAACAGCTATTGTGCATGCGCATAAGGTAACCATAGCAACGTGGAGCTTGTTGGTGAAAGCAGAAAGAAGCTCACAGAGCTGACAGACAGAGCTTGGAGTTAAATCAGGAGGAATATGAGAAAATGGTTCGAGTTTGTGTTATATGAGCATGTTCTAGACCTAGGAAAAGAGTACTGAACTATTTTTTCTTTGTACACTTCAGACTATAGGGTAATTTATACTCGTGCGTAGAATCGACGGCGCAGGGTCCAGCATAGTCTACGCCGGATCCTACGCCATAGCCTGACCTACACCTCTCGAAAAATATAACTACGCGTCGCAGCGACGCACGTCTCTCGGCCGTGGCTTGGTAGTGTTGCATTTCCCCAGACTCATTTCCTGGTTCTCCTTCACCATAAACAACATGAAATCAAGGAGAGGGTTAACTTTTCCTGCTCCAGATTTCCCACCGTGGTCAGAAAGAACAGGCAGACATTTTGTTTCTCTCACTATGACTCTACAGTCGCTACTAGCTCCGGAGCTAATCGGCATCACTCTCTCACTTCCTCGTCGCTCTAAAACACACTCCCCACACACACACACACGCCGGCTGGACGCACAAACCAGCGCGCAAGTATAAAACAACAGGCCACGGCGTAGGCTACGGCAAAAGCTCTGCGTGGAGCATCCACAGAAGGTTCGGTATATAATGGACCAACAGATCCCGTCGCTCTGGACGGAAACCAGTGAAGTCTATTAGAAGCACTTTCCGGTGATAGCGTTACTGCGCAGCCGCAAACTGAGCTTGCCGACGTAGATGTGACGTGAGCAACGTGTCTGAATGTTGTAAGTCTTCTGGTAGCTGTGCCAAGAGAAATCTCAATCATTCCCGATCTTGCAGAGACGGAGAGCGTAGGTATATGTAAGGAGATAACATAGGCACAGGCTAATTATTGCTAACTAAAATGATAGTTAACATTAGCAATTAAACTAAACAGCTAATGTAAGTCCAAACTGCCTGCAAGCTTCTCCTGTACTATACGGTAATTCCTCTATGCCACAGTAAGTCGCGTGGTTATGACACAATCGTTAGCCTATTTTTACAAAAACATCTGCAATGGAGCCATAACGTGAGGTACAAGGTAATTGAGCCTTTTATACATTGTTGTGTTTCTTTAGAAATAAACAATGGTCAAATAAAGTCTTTAAACACTTCAGATGTAAAGTTATTGGCTGTCAAAGTGACGCCAAAATGAATGGCAGTCAATAGAATGCTAAGGGGGGGTGCTAGCTTATTAGCATCAAAATGGCGCCAAAGGAGGCTTCTACTCTGTGGAGAGAAGCTTGCCCCCTTGGGGAAAACTCAAGACTTTCACCCAGGAAACAGGTGTTCATGTCGCGGGAGTACTACTTAAGGGGACTGGTTTTAAATCTGAACCTCCATTTTTTTATTTTATTTCATTTTTTTAATCCTAACTAGTTGTTTTGATGCTTAAACTTAACTGTCGACGCATGACGGTCACCTTTTGTCAACTAAACTTAACTGCAACAGCCGCTGAAACGACCGAAACATCACGGTGCTCTGTACCTGGCTCACAGTCGCCTCTTCTCAGCTAAATTTAACTGTAAAGACCGCTAAACTTAACTGTCATGTAAGCCATGGTTACGAGACCAGGTGGCGGTCGCCGTCATTTTATAGGATCTCATACAAAATACATGATTTGTCTGGCATCATACGAACACGGTGATGAGAATGCGTCGCTACTGTATCTCTACATCTACAGAGGGGATGAGTGCAAAGGTAATCCCAGAGAAGAGGAGCAGAGGCTGAATCAGGAAGATCTCATTTGTTTGTTTTTTTTTGTAGGGGATTTAGGCGAGGGAGTCCCTACCGTGGGCTGCACCCTTTAAGGTGCTGGCCTGTGGAGGGGGCTGCCTCATGTCCCACCTTGAAAAAAGGCCCCAACCCCACAGGAGAGGGCCAATTCGCGGTAGGTTACAGTGACAGTTTGGATGCATTTTCTATTTGGTCATTTCCTTATTTGTCCATTCATCTCAGCCCCACTTGTGTTCACCCTTCTCTACTGGGACTCCATGTTCATCTGCCTTAGTCTCAGGAGCAAATGAATGGAATTTGTTGAATCACTTTTCACCAAGCTGTCAGAAGCAGTGTTTCTTAATGACTCAGCTAATAAATGGGAGATCTGAAATGAGCAAATCCTGGCTAAAAGGCCCATTGGGAATACATCACTTAACTGTCATTAACACGATGACCCCCATACCCCCAACCAGTACATCTGTGATTGTTATGCCTCTCATTCTAAAACAATTAAAATGCTGATACACTCTGGTTTCAGGCTTGCCATCATATTTTGGAACCTGGCTGCAGGGATTTGTTTTCCATTCAGCCCGAAGTGCATCAGTGATGTTGGTTACTGATGTTGGGGTAGTTGAGGCCTGGCTCGCAGTCAGCTTTCCACTTCATTTTTGGATGGGGTTGAGGTGGGAGATCTGTTCAGGACAGGCATTTTAAAAGCCTAAAATATTTGGGGCTTTTGAGAAAACATTGAAGGCTAGAGCCCCAGAAATCATCCCCCACTAACCGTCCCTGATTGAGACAAAATACCAATATAAAAATGTTGTAGTGATTCAGTCCTAACTTCAACTTTGCATTCACACATGACCTAAACCATAGGTCACTAACAGGCGGACCGCGGTCCGGATCCGGACCTAGAAGCCGTCCCATACGGACCCGGACCAAAACAAAAGATTATGAATTAAAACCTGACGGGGCGCTTCTATTTTAATATGCACAACTTTTGTAGTCTTTACGGTACTCGTTTTGTGAATGAGGAAACTCACCGACCAATTGCATGTGCGTTAAGCGATCCCACGTGATACCACTCAGCCAATGAAGTCTTTGCATTCCTGGCGGTAAACATTGGGACTCTACAGTGCAGACAGATGAGAGTTTTAGAGGCAAGTTACCTAGGAAAAGAAAGTCGGATTACAAAGATAGCGATACATGTAGAAAACAAAGGGAGCAAAAACAGACGAATGAGACGGAGAAAGGGAGCGAAACAGACGAGTGAGAAACAGACGAATGAGGCGGAGAAAGGGAGAGATACAGACAAGTGAAATGGAGACAGGGAGCGAAACAGACAAGTGAGGCAGAAAAAGGGTAACAGTTAGAGAAAATAAGGAACAAATGGCACTCCAAAAAAAGAAAAATGGACAGTGAAAACAGAGCATTTAATGGCAAGACAGGCTAAAGCTCAATTCTCTCACTGAGCAAAAACATGGTGGAGTGGGATATGAGGGGAAGAAAGTGATACTCTAAAACTGTTCAATTGTTAAGATCTGTTGAGATTTATTATTTGTAAAATTGGTTGAGACTGTTGAGTCAAGATGTGAAACAGAAAAGGGGAAATTCAAACTTTTCCTCCCTTTATATTATTTTTCTGAAGTTAAGCACTTTTTTTGAAAATGCACAATTTTCACATTTTATTTATTTTCTCTTATTTTGACATGCAGCCCTAGTTTTATTTAGGCTAGTTAATGAGAGCACATTGTACATATCTACAGTCATACATATATGTTCAGTAGGGCTGCCCCCTTAGTCGATTAGTCGATTAATCGGTCGTTTTGGTCTTAGTCGACTAAGATTTCTTTAGTCGATAAGTCATTTTTTATGCCTATTCATGCTTAATTACTCATTTCCAAGCAACTTATGAGAACATTTCTGGTGAACACAAGATTTAAAGTGGTGCTTTTTCAGGATTAATTTCGGAGAAACTCAGTTTTACAGATGGTTAATTAACTACATTTATATTGTGCTTTTCTAGTCTTGCACAGCTCTGTCGATTAAATCAACTAATCGATTAGTCGACAAAATCATATAAGTGTTAGTCGACTAAGAATTTCTTTAGTCGAGGACGGCCCTAATGTTCAGTTCTATGTTACGTGATAATAAATATTGACAACAAGTTTTTGAATTGTACTGAATTAATTTGATTAGACGGTCAGTTATTGATTACATTCAGATGTTGATACAACTACTAGGCTACTTAAATATATATAACACCACATTGTTAGACATTATGATCTTCTGGACCTTTGCTTCAAAACATTTTCTTTAACTGGACCTTTTTAAAATTTTGTTGAATACCCCTGACCTAAACCTTCAGAAACCATATGAATGTGGAAATCTCTCTCTCTTATACTATTGTCAACACCGTTCTCTTTTTCACATGCAACACTTTCTCAGCTGCACATATTCACATATGCGCACTATCACGCACGCACGTGCACACTGTAGCTGACCAACATCATCACTGTCTGCCTCTTCTGTGTTCATGCTGCAGGACCAACACGCAGCCTCTCGTTCTTTCTCTCTCACTCACAAATACGCACGCACGCACACGCGCGCCCTGACCTGCCAGCATCAGTATTGAATCCATACATCAGTAGCCTCGCGCAATATCTGCTGAAACGGCGGAACAAACCGATGGTGACACGTGTGCGCACAGCTCGCGCGCGCGCACACACACACACACACACACACACACACACACACACACACACACACAATTAGCAAAGCTGCAGGTGCTTCTCAATCAGCCCACATGGGCTCGCGCGCACACGACCACTTCCAGTGATCCAGAAAACTCTAAAAACACACGAAGGAGAAGTCGTAAAGATTCAAAGTGTTCCCTGAAACAAACTGCTCACATTTCGGCAGCAAGAAGCCCACATTAGCGCGAAAACACACACTCGAGCGCACTCACGTGCTAGCGACAGCCAAACACACAAACGCACATGAATTTGTTTTGCCTTCCTACCTTCCTCGTGCATCCGCTGCAGACAGAAAGTGAGGTTCCTCCGCCAGCCCGGCATGTTCATGAGGGAGAGGAGGGAGAGGAGGACAGGTCTAGAGGGTGAGGGTGAGGGTGGTGATGATGAAGAGGAGTGGTGATGGTGATAGATCCTGTCCGGTCTAGGTGATGACACGCAGGCGACAGCAGCAAATATAACGATTCCCCCTGGCTTTTTTCTTCTTCTTCTTCTCTTCTGCTCTTCTTCGTCTTCGTTGTTGCTCCTCTCCCGGTGTGGCTATCGATACACGGCAAGTAGCGGCTGCTCTCTCCAGTAACAACCGCGCTGACAGTCCGTGTGACAGTAGCTAGGTCCCGCTGCGGCACCAACGTTCTCTCTCACTCTCTGCAAACAGAGTCCAGTCACCTCTCTCTCTCTCTCTCTCTCTCTCTCTCTCTCTCTCTCTCTCTCTCTCTCTCTCTCTCTCTCTCTCTCTCTCTCTCTCTCTCTCTCTCTCTCTCTTCAAAGGGGCTTTATTGGCATTACAAGTTTCAAAAACATGTTGCCAAAGCATACAATGTGTACCAAATATTCGGACAGAACACAATAAACAGTTATATTAACATTAAGTCAATATCTATGTATATGTATGGATGTATTTAAATTACTGTAATTAGGCTATATAAATACATAATAATTTACATAGCAAATATGAAAACAACTTATTAAACAATATGAAACAAAACAACTCTAAAAATGTAAAGACACAGGTGAATTTAACATTAGATATTATTACGTATATACAGATATTTAAAACAAAATTATAACTAGACAAACAGCATTTTTGTGTGTGTGCCCCTGTGTAAGTTCAGAGTGTATGTGTTAGTGTGGGTGGGTCACAGGTTTTCTCTCTCTCTCTCTCTCTCTCTCTCCTTTCCATATCTGAGTTAATTCTCAGTTCAAAAGTTTTAATTTTTTGATTTACTTATCAAGAAAAAACATGCATTTCCAAGGCAATTTAGCCTTGTGTTTTATCAATATTTAACAAGTCATTTCTGCATTAATAAGTACAATATAACCTACCAAGGCTATACAGAGGCTTTATACAAATAGACATGCATTGAGCCAATACGTATTTACATGGATACACACATCTATATCAATGCTTTAACAAGCAGCAGCAGCAGAGGCATTCTCATTCTGTGCTACCAAATATTGTTCTGTCTTTTCATTCTTGTGGAGATCCCAAAGTTTAGCAATGGTGTTCAAGACTAGGATTGGGCATCGAGAACTGGTTCCAACTTGGAATTGTTTCAAATATTACGATTACAATTAAATCATTTTCTTATTGGAATCGTTTTGAAAATTTGGTTTCGAATCCGACCATCGGTTCCAAATTTAACACATACAACTTTTGGTTTCTGTAGCGACCCTCGTACTTCCAGGGTCTTGTTGGGTTGCAGCCATGGAGCACAGTAAGCAGCGCTCTAAAGTTATATCTCCACCCTGGCCTGGGAACGCCTCGGGATCTCCCAGTCGGAGTAGGTTAATGTGGCTCGGGAAAGGGAAGTTTGGGGTCCTCTGCTGGAGCTGCTGCCCCCGCGACCCGACCCCAGATATGCGGCCAAAGATGGATGGATGGATGGAGAATGGTGTATGTGGAACGGTTTGAATGTATGACACTAGCTGTGTTAAGAAACCATTTCTTCATTCACTCACTCACTTTTCCCTATATAGTGTGAAAGAATTGTAGGGTGATGTTTAAATGGTTCGGGTGGAGTGAGGGTTTGGTGAGCAAAGCGTCTCGGTCAGAAGACGTCAAGGAATATGAGTGATGGAGTGATGAATAAGAGCAGGGAGAAGGCAGTGTTTGATACAACACCAATGGTATTTTATTTTCTTATCCTTCAAGGTGATTTTGATTCATTGCATTCAGGTTTGTGTGCTGCATAAAAGGATAACAAAGAGATAACAATACAATTAGACAGTGGTCAATCAACAAATACATTAAACAAATTATGACAAGGCATAAAAACACAATCAAAATGAGCCACGTTAACTTATGAAGACGCTCACATGATACATTGGAGTGCCGGCAGAGAGTGCAAAGGATGAGCCAAAGGATTCACAAAGAATTTATAGTCAACAGGTGAGGTGGGCGTGGTCAGGTGGCAGGCGGCAAAAGTATCCTCCTGTTTCCGACTGGCAGATTCAACACATTTATTCCTGAAGAATTGAAAGAGCAAAAATGGAATGGAAAAGAAAGGAAATGGAATTGCATAGTGTTTATTAAATAGCGAACTATATAGGGAACGACCAAACAAGATTTCTGACACTCACTGAAACTATTATTTGATTTATGTCAGTAGATGCGCCAGTTATGTGTGTGACGGAGGCGGGAGCGCCCAGCATCATGTAAACAAACCGAAACAAAAATACTTAATACATCCTTGAAACAAATCAAGCACTAAGGAGAATAGTAACATGTTGTATATATATCCAGGAAAACATGTCCGTGTTACATTGTGGTATATGGGAGTTAAATGTAGGGTACATCATATGTACACTCAATTTAGCTGTGCATTGTGGGTATTTTATAGTAAACCAGTGGAGAATTTGAACACCACTACAAAATGGCGAACACACTATATAGTGCACTTAGCAACGGTTTCCACCACAGCTAATGTATGACAACTAATCAATCAAAGGTTGTAATGCTGCATTCCAGGCAACCCGTAACTCATGTTTTCACAACCTTCTACCCGTGAAAGTGCCCTGGAACGGCGGTCAAACTGTTATGATCTCTGTATTTTGCTTTGTTATCTGTTCTAATTCTCATTGTGTATTTTGGTTCTATGTCTTGCCTCATTGTGGTTGTGTTGTTTTATGTTGCGTCAAGTCTCTGTGTTTAGTTGGTTTCATGTTTTTCCCATTTCCTGTTTTATTTTGAAGGTTGTCTATTTCCCCTTGTGTTAAAGAGCAAAACTTCTTCTTCTTCTTCTTTCTTTCTTCTTTCTTCTTCTTTTTGCACTGGCAGCATGGTGGGGATGGGTGGGGGGAAAGAAAATAAGAAAAAATATGTATGTTGAATATCTGTGACCAATACTCATTCTCTCAAATAAAAACATGTTTTAAAAAAAGGGCAAAACTACACACCAAATCTCCAAAACCATAAGATATTTCTCAGCCTTTCACTCAGTTTTAAATTGCATAAAACACTTTTTTCAAAACACTACACACAATTATCTACCTAAGACACAAAAATCTAACAGGAAGTGACTTACTTTCCTTTTACAAACACAACCAATCAAACACACGTGCAAACACATTATGCTTAACTGATCACTAAGCAATCAAAGGTCAGATTACTTGTTTCGAAAAATGGATCCCAACAATAGACCGAGAGCAAGGGGAGGAGAAGGGAGAGGTAGGGGGTGACAACGAGGATAAGTTCAAGGAGGAAGAGGAGGAGGAGGAAGAGGAGAAGGAAGAAGAGAAGGAAAGAGAGCCATCTCTGATGAGATCACGGCCACACTTACTGATCACTGGTACTGACCACCCCCACCCCATACGAACGAACGTGCACACACACACACACACACACACACACACACACACACACACATATTGGTGTGTGAATATGTGTGTATGTTTATCTGATGAGCAGGTGGCATCGGAAAGGCAAAAGAGGTTAAGATTTAGAACAACATTGTGTACATGGTACATCCAAAAAAATTTCAAAATTATGAAAACAGTGTGTGCCATTGGATGCACATGCTTCATTTTGATATGTGTTTATGGCATTTTGAATGCAGTGTTTCATTTTGAAGAAGATATGAGGCATTTTGCATTTTGTGTGTGCAGTTTGGGAATTGTAGAGTTTAGAAAACAGGAGACATAGTTTTGAAAACGTGTGTAAGCAGTTATAAAAAAAAACTAAAGTCTTCACTTAAAGCCATGCTCTCTTTTGATAAACTGTATATTAATTATATTTGTTATGTGTATTGTATTTACAATGAAATGTAATTAAACCAAACTGAAGATCAGTCTCCTCTCTCTTCTACAAAATTCATGTGTACAATGAAGTTGTTCTGCATACTTCAACTGTTACTGGAGTTTTTCCTCTTAAGACTTTTTTCTCTTCTGCATGCACCTTGGAAGTAGGTGAAGTCCCTACTCTGCTTATTTTTTTGATCTGTTGTTGTTTTGGTGTATCAGCCCACCTACACAGCAATAATCCATTCAAAAGGTATACAGAGACCATTTGTCCACAGTACCTGTTCACTTTGCCTTTTAGTTGTAGCATTACTCCTGTCATTTATCACGAATGCAAATCTACAAACGTTAATATTGCATTTTTTAGTGCCTTGCTTGTGTAAATCAATAATGTCTGTTACAAACAGAGATTCACCCTGTAAAATTTATATTTATTTCAAATTACATCCACAGTGCCCTGCTACGCTCTGGTTTGTTTTCAACCAACTTCAGATTTAAAAAAAAACCCGTGTCTGCTAGATGTTCTTCTTTCTTCCCGAGCTGGCTGCAGAGCTACAGAGTTGGCTCACTGTGGTTTCACCACTGCAAGCGGCGCTTTTCAAAGCACACATAGTCATTTGAACTGTTGTTAATAAAAGAATGATATATTAGTGATGCTTTAGTCTATGTTCTTGATGTTCCACTTCCGGGATTGCTCCGGTGCCGCAGGAAATTCTGCCAGATGCATGTATTTTCCGTTTCCTTCTGCTTTCTTTGTGTTGGAATTTTAAATTTGGTGGATTTATGAGGACTATTGTTAACTGCTCCTCAGACCTCTGCAAGGTAAATTGAGACAGCTAGCTAGACTATCTATCCAATCTGAGTTTTCTGTTGCACGACTATTTTGCAGCATTGCAGCAAAATGGCATTAAACCAGAGCACGTTTTCCTCCCATGCCCGAATGTTATGTGGAGTAGCCAGACCCTCCTTCAGCACGCTTTGGAGGAAGGTCTGGCAAAGCGAGACTAGTGATGGTTTAACCTTTCTATTCCATTTGGTATTCAAAAGCAGTCAGTCAGTAAGTACGTTTGTGGGAATACAACAAAATCCCACTGTCATGTTTTTCTGCATAAGTGGACGAGAACCCTGGAACATTTGGGAGTGACAACCCTGGAACTTTTGGGAGTGAGAACCCCGGAATGTTTGGGAGTGAGAACCCTGGAACATTTAGGAGTGAGAACCCTGGAATGTTTAGGAATGAGAACCCCGGAATGTTTGGGAGTGAGAACCCTGGAATGTTTAGGAGTGAGAACCCCGGAACGTTTGGGAGTGAGAACCCCGGAACGTTTGGGAGTGAGAACCCTGGAACGTTTGGGAGTGAGAACCCTGGAATGTTTAAGAGTGAGAACCCCGGAACGTTTGGGAGTGAGAACCCCGGAATGTTTGGGAGTGACAACCCCGGAACGTTTGGGAGTGGACTATAAGTTGGATTTGACTAGATAGATAATATGATGGACAATTGCCACATGTCTGAACCGACTCATCTACTTTCCTATTGTCACCATTAATATGGGCTATTGTGCAAATGCAGTGCCCTATTTTGTTTCGTTACTAATGTCACATTTTCCTTTATATGGACTGGTCTCATAGCACTACTGTCTGTTTATTGTTTGTTTATTATGTTCTGTTAGTCTCACATTGCTAGACCTTCCACAGTGCTGCAGAGGAGGAAAAACATGCTGTAGTTTATTGGCATTTCTTTAAACCAATCACAATTGTCTTGGGCAACGTCTTACGGAGCAACGGTGCCTCTGCAAAATAGCCTCGGTAAGGAACTTGTTTTGGTGGAACACGTGTACGTTTAAAAGTTGTTTTAGTCGTGCAACAGAATACTCAGATTGGACAGATAGTCTAGCTAGCTGTCTGGATTTACCCTCATAACGGACATCCGGCCAAAAAGTGTGACATCCAGAGGAATTTCCGACGGCACCGGAGCAATCTTGGAAGTGGATCATTGCGGATATAGACTATGTTCTGTTTGCCTTTAAAAAAAATTGAATAAGCAGAAGAAAAAAAGAAAAGAGAAAAAAAGCAGTCGTTGTCATCCTCAGGAAAGTCACCTTCCCTAGCTGCACTGTCACACTCATTTACTGCATGTTCCCTTCTTCAGTCTCTGTGGAGCTTCAGCGTACATCGGTGTGACATCACAGATGGGGGGAAGTAACACTCTCTTCTTCTGCTGGTAATTGCGGATTAAAGAGAGTGTTCACCAGTACACAATCCCACATATTGTAGTTGGGGGATACGTCATCATCTACATTATAAGCTGTTTCTAAACAAGAACTGTTAAGTTGAGTTTAAAGATTTAATATTGCTGTTGGAAATAGTAATTTGTACTGATTCTGCTTTTCATCCACTTACTTACTTACAAGTACTTTACACTACATCAAGACGAACACTTGTTCAGAAATTGTCGAAATCATTTAAGTATTGAGCCATTAAATTGAAAATCTTTTAGATAACAGGAGCATATCATTGCTGTAGCCTACTCCGAAACAACAAACTACTACGTCTTGCGTTCCACTCTCCACACCGCTGTCTTCGGACTAAAAGTCACGTCCTGAGATCGATAATGTTGTCAGACACTTTTAGTAACAATTTGAGCCTGTCAGTACCAAAATAAAATCCCTTTGTTTTTTAAAGATTCTTTTTGGGGGGCATTTTAGGCCTTTATTTGACAGGACTGCTGAAGACATGAAAGGGGAGAGAGAGGGGGAATGACATGCAGCAAAGGGCCGCAGGTTGAAGTCGAACCCGGGCCCACTGTGTCGAGGAGTAAACCTCTATATATGAGCGCCCGCTCTACCAACTGGGCACCCCAACATAAAATCACTTTTATTGGACAAAAAGCAAGGCTCCACAATTGCCCTATATGTTACATTGTAGCTTGGTTCGCGCTGGCCCGTCATTGCGATCTCGCTCAATACTGGATCAAATTCAAAGTTTTTTGGTCACATTTGGTTCTATTAGACACAAATGCATGGGGAAATGGGGCCCAGGTTGGGGAAAAAATGGTAGTTACCCTATAAGGCAAAAATTTGGATAGCCATCATGGAAACTTTAAAGGCAAATTTCACCGCTGGAAAGCTGAATATATTTTTTAATTGGGTCACTTATGTAGTAGAAATGTGGAAAAAAATTGAAATTGGTGCCTTCTAGGCCGAGAAAACCAGAAAATGTGTTTTTGGCTCATATGGATGAAAGACACCAAATCCCAGAATGCACTTTGCTTCGCTGCTTTGAGTCCACTCCCAACATAGACACGCCTACCGTTTAGCTACAGACAGACAGTGAGGCATTCAACTCAACTCAATGTGTTTTATTGTTATTTCAACCATATACACGAAACGTTTCATCGTGGCTCAAGTGGTGTTACACATTTAAAATATATAAAAACGACATTATATAAAAACGACATACGAAACAGGCTACATTTAGTGCACACACATTATAGGCTCCGTAAAGCATTAGCGCTTGGTGGGCTGTAAACACCGAGTATAAACACAGCCGTGAATTAGCGTGGAATGTAGAATGGTCGCCATTTAACAGTCACAAACTCCAGCAGTTAGCAGTTAGTTGGATACAAATCACCCCATTTCTGCACAGCCCACCTCCAATTCAATTCAATTAAATTTTATTTATAGTATCAATTCATAACAGAAGTTATCTCAAGACACTTTACAGATAGAGTAGGTCTAGACCACACTCTATAATTTACAAAAACCCAACAAATCCCCCAAGAGCAAGCACTAGTGCAACAGTGGCGAGGAAAAACTCCCTTTTAGGAAGAAACCTCGGACAGATCCAGGCTCTTGGTAGGTGGTGTCTGATGTGCCGTTGGGGTGCATCACAGTATAGATAATAAACTAGTGACTAGAAATAGTGGTTGTAGTAGCGCAGGGAGCAGCACGGCATAGCAGGGAATTTCAGCAGAACCATGGCAACAGCTGGAACCATGATTTTGGTGCCATCCTAATCCCAGGATTTCATCCTGGGTGAAAAGAAACAGAAAGACTCCGGGGAGCAAGCTCCCAGGGCTAGGTTAGTAACAAGCATTTCTGGGACAGAGAAGCAGGTGGGCCGGGCTAGGCAGATGCTGCAAGTCCTCACTCCCTAACTATAAGCTTTATCAAAGAGGAGAGTCTTAAGTTAACTCTTGAATGTGGTGACAGTATCTGCCTCCCGGACCCAGACTGGGAGCTGGTTCCATAGGAGTGGAGCCTGATAGCTAAAGGCTCTGGCTCCCTTTCTACTTTTAGAGATTCTAGGAACCACAAGTAACTCTGCATTCTGGGCGCAGTGCTCTAGTGGGACAATGAGGTACTATGAGCTGTGATGGCAAAAATACTTTTAAAGCACATTCTTTTATTAGGATTAATCTGTTTACTGTATGTGTTAACTGAGAAAATGGTTTCTAACAGATGAACAGCTAAAACTATAAACTTTGATTAACTGAAGACTGAAGTGTCTTTTTCGCAAGGTCTTTACTGACGTGTGTTTAGAACAAGTTTAGATTAGGCACCGTAAACAATATCCTTCAGTGTCTCTAAAACAGTTTTGTTATTCCCCAGCAGCTGAGACTGCGAAGGTGTTATGTCTTCTCGTTTCAACCAGGCCAAAAGGCATGACATGACTCTTTGCTTTTTGTTTGTGTAGCTGGGTTTTTGCAGGAAGCCAGGGAGGGGGGTTGAAAGTGACCATTTGTTGTTCTGTATATTGTGACTGTCTGCTTGAAGGTGAATCAGAACGCTCTTCCACTGGCACCGAGGTGCCTGTGTTACGGCGTATATACTTAACCCCGTGTTATTAGGAATTATTTCCACGACAGAGCTCTTCAAGATATGATGGTGCTTGACCATTTAGCGCTTTATAGGTCAGGAGGAGGTTTTTAAATTCAATCCTGAATTTTACAGGGAGCCAATGCAGAGAAGCTAATACAGGAGAGATATGATCTCTTTTCTTATTTCTTGTCAGAACACGTACTGCAGCGTTCTGGATCAGCTGGAGAGTCTTAAGTGACTTGTTTGAGCTTCCTGATAGTAAGGAATTACAATAGATGTTCCTTATTTTGGCAATGTTACGAAGATGAAAAAAGGCTGTTCTTGAGGTTTGTTTTAAGTGGGCATTAAAGGATATATCCTGATCAAAAATAACTCCATCCCACTCTATCCCAGCACAATCCCCTCAGTTTTGCTTGAGTTTAGCATCAGAAAGTTGTGGGTCATCGTCTTTGATACATGCTTGAAGTTTAGCTAACTGACTGATTTCGGAGGGAGTTGGGAGTGGGAGTTTCGTTGAAGTTGGATGTAGTCCAGTTTGTTGTCTAATGAGCGGACACTTTCAAGCAAGCACTGAATGTAGCTAAACACTGAGTATAAACACAGCCGTGAATTAGCGTGGAATGTCGAATGGTCGGCATTAAACAGTCACAAACTCCATCAGCAGTTAGTTTAATACAAATCGCCCCATTTCTGCACCAGTCCGTGTTAACACAGCCCACCTCCACTAGTCCACTAGTAGAGCAGCCTGGTAGCTGGATAGTCCCGGTGCCGGTACACTGTTGTTCAGCCATGTTTCCACAAAAATACAGCAGTCTCTGAAGTTGCATTGGGAGTTTCGTTGAAGTTGGATGTAGTCCAGTTTGTTGTTTAATGAATGGACACTTGCAAGCAGGATTGATGGGACAGGTGGCCGGCTAGCGTTAGCTTTCCACCTAGCCGATGACGATGTCCTCTACCTGGCTGGTAGGAGGTACTGTTCTCCGTGCAGGCAAAGCTCGCAAAGTATGTCGAGTATGCCGTCTGTAATAACGTTTCCTGCATATTCTCCAATCTGTACCGATGTATTCTGGTGGTACACATGTGCGGTAGTTTGAATGCATATCATTGTTGTAAAAGTTTGCTGCTAAGAAGAGAGAGGCTGCTTAGCGAGATTCAAGATGGCTGACATTCTTCGGGTGAAAACATGCAGAAGTAGCTCCTACTACTGGCTGTAGTCCTTTGCCTCTGGCCAAACATTCCTCCAATGAGGCAAAAATTGTCATTTTGCGTCACTGGAGGAATGTTTTACATACCTCCAATGCAGAGATCTCCCCTCTCAGGGGGACATGAGGGAGGGAGCACGGTCATTCAGAAATACTACTGGGTTTCTACTGATACAAAGCTGAATGCTAAATCGGTGAAGTATCCCTTTAACTGGTCATGTGACAAGGGCTGGGAAGATTTCATATTTCAGGGGGGGTGGGGGTGCCAGTCCAGGTCCCCCCTCTAGACCCACCCCTGAGCAGCATTCAACTTCAACGGTTCAGTTGTTTTATAGATTGTTACATAGATTACCACAGGACACAACTCCCCACTGAAACCCTCAATCGCCGAGGCAGGTTCCATTGTAGGTAAAACCCTCACCACTCGTGAATGTTTTTTCAGGTTAGATACATAACAGTATAAACATGAAAAAAATATCAGATAGCATTAACATATCACAATGCTGCATTGCACATTGATTAAAATGTTTCTATTAACTTGAAACAAAATTATAATCATGGATCGGCTGATATCCAACTTAATAATATAAAGTTTAGTTTAGTTTATTGGTTTACACATAATATGCAAATACTACAGATTAATATACACATAATCAATAAAAGTAGTGATGGAGAGATGTAAAAAAACCTCAGAGGGGCTTAATCTGGGCACTCTCCAATGTATACTCCAATTAAAATAGAAAAAACTAAAATACTGAAAAGAAAAGAGAGAGAAAAAAAAGCATAAACTAAAACTACACACAATATCAAATCAAAAGAATATATATGAAAGGTAAAGTAATATTATGAGTTACATGGGTTATTTCCAAAGAAATTCCATAGGGATAACATTGCACTGACAAAAACGAACCTTCACAGCTTTCTTAAACTGTACAAGTGTTAGCTTTGAAAAATCCGATGGAAAAGTGTTTCATATCACTGAACCACTGTAATTGAAACCAAACTGAAGTTGAGATGTTCAACAGATCGGAGGCCTAAGTTTGTAGTTTTATTTGGAGGGGCATGATTATGAAATTGGTAACAGTGGAAAAAAAGAGTTCTTTATAGAATAAAGGAAGTATCTTGTTCAGAGATCTGTATACAAATGAAGAAATCTGTAGTTGATTGACTTGATAATCAATGAGGATGCCAGATCTTATAAACAGAAGTTAAGAAGAATGATTTTTATGCACACAGTAGATGATTCGTAATGTCCTTTTCTGAAGATGAAAAAGGTCAACCATACAGCTCTACTGACTGGGACAACTTCTTGTACAGTTATGGTCCCTGGATAATGAGGTGATTTTAACTGTGCCCCACACACACACACACACACACACACACACTTGGAGGGCTGTTTGGTGGAGGAGTGGGACCTCTTGTGGTTCTTCAGTAGAGGTGCAGTGCAATTTGTCCCTCTGCAATGCACTGTAACTAAAGTCACTGATCTATGGGCTACCTGAATTACAAACTGCTGACGCCATCAAATTAACACACATAGACACACACACACACACACACACACACACACACACACACACACACACACACACACACACACACACACACAAAAAACTCCTCATCCTTACTGCAGTGTGCACTAAGCACATGATTTCATAATCACACAGCTTTATCTACTCTCTCTCGCTCTGACGCTCTCTCTCTCTCTCTCTCACACACACACACACACACACACACACACACACACACACACACACACACACACACACACACACACACACACATACACAGCAGAACTTTCTCTCACAAACATGCGCACACAGTATGTTCTCTCTGTTTTCTTAAAAGGACAAAATGGACACACATTGCTCTGATACAGATAATTACAGTGAAAGGACCTGCTGACACAATACAACACATAAGGTAAGCAGAGAAAAATGCACAGGTCAGCAGAAGTTCTGAAGTTTACAGAGCTACAGCAGAGATGCAATGTGGGCAAAAATACACAAAGAACAAATGATTTATTTATTTTTTCCCATTTGGAGTTTAGGATTGTTTCTACTCACAACAGCTGCAGCACTGTGATAAGCTGGAATAGAAGGACATCAAATGAGAAGAGTGCACTTGGTTGGGAAGTATTTTGCAACCGGATGGCTTTTTGAACCATGAAAACAGTTTGTCACAGAGTGGCCTCTATTTATGTATGTATCTATCTATCTATCTATCTATCTATCTATCTATCTATCTATCTATCTATCTATCTATCTATCTATCTATATATATATATATATATATATATATATATATATATATATATATATATATATATACATATATATATGAGGATGGAAGAGAATAGTTTGGCAGCTATACACATTACTTTGGATGAGCAGGGTTCTATTTTTTCTGTGGAATTTAAGAAAGCATCTTTAATTCATCTGGTTGGTAGCTTACGTCCTTTCTAGCTCATCCAATTCAAATGTACTTGATTGGACATAGCCATAGGCCTAACCCCATGGACATTTTTTACACAAAAAGTTGGACAGTCAATATTTCTGGGGAGGAAAGACAGTGCTTCAGCTTTAGTTGTTCCTTTGCGGCAAAGCAACCAGTTAGCTGTTGGTTACTGTTTTATTTATATTGGTAGGGAGAAGGCATTTGCGCCTCCGTTTGTGGGAGGATTTTTCTGCATTGTGAGTACGTTTTATCCTTTAGTTCATATTGCTGATGCTACTTGCATACATACTTTTACTTGTAAGATTATTTTACAATGTGGTAGTATTAGTATTTTTCCTTAAGTAAAGGATCTGAATACTCCTTCCACCACTACTTTATTAAAATCTAATCCCATTTCCCTCAAAATGTGTAGTGATGGTATAGCCTAATAATAATAATAATAAAACAAAAAAACAAGTCAATAATAGTTTATGTAAACTACAAATAGTGGGAGAATTTCCAACACTTATACAATTTCTTGTGCTAATGATAACAAACAGGATGATGATGATGATGATGATGATGATGATGATGATGATGATGATGATAATGTGAATGGCCAAAGGGCTGCTGGAGGATTAGTTGTTATTTGTAAAAGTATATATATATATATATATATATATATATATATATATATATATATATATATATATATATTAGGGCTGTCAAATGATTACAATTTTTAATCAAATTAATGAGAATTTTCAGGGGATTAATCATGATTAATCACTATTTGCAATTACACCTGAATCCTAACCATTTTTTTTCTGAAATGCATAGTAAAAGATACTATAGTGCTGTCAAGCAATTAAAATATTTAAACGTAATTAATCGCATTAATGTCATAGTTAACTTGCGATTAATCGCAATTAATCGCACATTTTTATCTATTCTAAATGTCCCTTGATTTCTTTTTGTCCATTATATTTTCTCATTTTAATTCTCTTATCAGCATGGAAAAGTAGATGGCTTGCTTTGTGACAATGTTTTTTTATTGAAAACAACATTGTCATATACGTTATGTTCAATTTCACACTAACATTCACACTTGGAGCTAATAATCTGTCACATAATGTAACGCTGTTACCTCGATTTTCCATTGCAGGTAGTACTGCAGATAGTCCTGCAGATAGTACTGCAGATAGTACTGCCTCATGAATGAGGCGAGCGTGGCTGGTCCTACTGTCTATGGGCTCATAGGGCTCATAGCGTCGTCAGCGGCATAGCCGTCGTCATAGCAACTGGTTTCCCGTGACTCATTTCCTGGTTCTCGTTCTCGTTCATAACCAACGTAAAATCAAGGAGAGGGTTTTCCTGCTCAAGGTTTCCCACCGTGGTCAGAAAGAACAGAGGAGACACTTTGTTTCTCTCACTGACTGTAGAGTC
This sequence comes from Gymnocephalus cernua, assembly GCA_023631565.1. Taxonomy (NCBI): domain Eukaryota; kingdom Metazoa; phylum Chordata; class Actinopteri; order Perciformes; family Percidae; genus Gymnocephalus; species Gymnocephalus cernua. Next base: position 11,529,190 of record CM042428.1, on the reverse strand, counting down.
ACTACTCGCTCCGAAGCTAATCGCCGTGACGAGCCTACTAGCTACGCGGCTAGCAAGCTAAAACCGGCCGCGGCTTGTGTCTGTTTTGTTTCCGGTCTGCGAAATTACAAGACCCGCCCTTCAATCACTACTATTGGCCAGGCGTCCAAGGTAACGTAACTCCATTTGTTCAGGTCCTATCCCCTGACCAATCCACTATCATAACTATCCATCCATCCATCGTCGTCCGCTTATCCGTGGTCGGGTCGCGGGGGGAGCAGCTCCAGCAGGGAACCCCAAACCTCCCTTTCCCGAGCCACATTAACCAGCTCTGACTGGGGGATCCCGAGGCGTTCCCATGCCAGGTTGGAGATGTAATCCCTCCACCTAGTCCTGGGTCTTCCCCGAGGCCTCCTCCCAGCTGGACGTGCCTGGAACACCTCCCTAGGGAGGCGCCCAGGGGGCATCCTTACCAGATGCCCGAACCACCTCAACTGGCTCCTTTCGACGTGAAGGAGCAGCGACTCTACTCCGAGCTCCTCACGGATGACTGAGCTTCTCACCCTATCTCTAAGGGAGACGCCAGCCACCCTCCTGAGGAAACCCATTTCGGCCGCTTGTACCCTGGATCTCGTTCTTTCGGTCATGACCCAACCTTCATGACCATAGGTGAGGGTAGGAACGAAAACTGACCGGTAGATCGAGAGCTTTGCCTTCTGGCTAAGCTCTCTTTTCGTCACAACGGTGCGATAAACAGAATGTAATACCGCCCACGCTGCGCCGATTCTCCGACCAATCTCCAGCTCCATTGTCCCCTCACTCGCGAACAAGACCCCAAGGTACTTAAACTCCTTCACTTGGGGTAAGGACTCATTCCCTACCTGGAGAAGGCACTCCATCGGTTTCCTGCTGAGAACCATGGCCTCAGATTTAGAGGTGCTGATCCTCATCCCAGCCGCTTCACACTCGGCTGCAAACCGATCCAGTGAGTGCTGAAGGTCACAGGCCGATGATGCCATCAGGACCACATCATCTGCAAAGAGCAGCGATGAGATCCCCAGCCCACCGAACTGCAACCCCTCCATACCACGACTACGCCTCGATATCCTATCCATAAATACTACGAACAGGATTGGTGACAAAGCGCAGGCCTGGCGGAGGCCAACCCTCACCTGGAACGTGTCTGACTTACTGCCGAGAACCCGGACACAGCTCTCGCTTTGGTCATACAGAGATTGGATGGCCCTGAGAAGGGACCCCCTCACCCCATACTCCCGCAGCACCTCCCACAAAGTCTCCCGGGGGACCCGGTCATATGCCTTCTCCAGATCCACAAAACACATGTAGACTGGATGGGCATACTCCCAGGCTCCCTCCAGGATCCTTGCTAAAGTAAAGAGCTGATCCGTTGTTCCACGCCCAGGACGGAATCCGCATTGTTCCTCTTCAACCTGAGGTTCGACTATCGGCCGAACCCTCCTTTCCAGCACCTTGGAGTAGACTTTACCAGGGAGGCTGAGAAGTGTGATACCCCTGTAATTGGTACACACCCTCTGGTCCCCCTTTTTGAAGAGGGGAACCACCACCCCGGTCTGCCACTCCTTAGGCACTGTCCCAGACTTCCACGCAATGTTGAGTAGGCGTGTCAACCAAGACAGCCCCTCCACACCCAGAGCTTTCAGCATTTCTGGACGGATCTCATCAATCCCTGGGGCTTTGCCACTGTGGAGTTGTTTGACTACCTCAGTGACCTCCACCAGGGAAATTGACGACAATCCCCCGTCATCCTCCAGCTCTGCCTCTAACAAAGAGGGCGCATCAGCTGGATTTAGGAGTTCCTCAAAGTGCTCCTTCCACCGCCCTATTACCTCCTCAGTTGAGGTCAACAACGTCCCATCCTTACTGTACACAGCTTGGATGGTTCCCCGCTTCCCCCTTCTGAGGTGGCGGACGGTTTTCCAGAAGCGCCTTGGTGCCGACCGAAAGTCCTTCTCCATGTCTTCTCCGAACTTCTCCCACACCCGCTGCTTTGCCTCTTTCACGCCAGAGGCTGCAGTCCTTCGGGCCCTTCGGTACCTTGCAACTGCCTCCGGAGTCCTCTGGGATAACATATCCCGGAAAGACTCCTTCTTCAGTCGGACGGCTTCCCTGACCACCGGTGTCCACCACGGTGTTCGAGGGTTACCGCCCCTTGAGGCACCTAAGACCCTAAGACCACAGCTCCCTGCCGCAGCTTCAGCAATGGAAACTTTGAACATTGTCCACTCAGGTTCAATGCCCCCAGCCTCCACAGGGATGCACGAAAAGCTCCGCCGGAGGTGTGAGTTGAAGGTCTGTCGGACAGGAGCTTCCTCCAGACGTTCCCAATTTACCCGCACCACCCGTTTGGGTTTACCAGGTCTGTCCAGAGTTTTCCCCCACCCCCTGACCCAACTCACCACCAGATGGTGATCAGTTGACAGCTCCGCCCCTCTCTTCACCCGAGTGTCCAAAACATACGGCCTCAGATCAGATGAAACGATTATAAAATCGATCATTGACCTTCGGCCTAGGGTGCTCTGGTACCAAGGACACTTATGAGCATCCCTATGTTCGAACATGGTGTTTGTTATAGACAATCCATGACTAGCACAGAAGTCCAATAACAGACAACCACTCTGGTTTAGATCAGGGAGGCCGTTCCTCCCAATCACGCCTCTCCATGTATCTCCGTCATTGCCCACATGTGCGTTGAAGTCCCCCAGCAGAACTATGGAGTCCCCCTCCGGAGCCCCATACAGGACTCCATTCAAGGTCTCCAAAAAGGCCGAATACTCTGAACTCTTGTTTGGTGCATATGCACAAACAACAGTCAGAGTTTTCCCCCCAACAACCCGCAGGCGTAGGGAGGCGACCCTCTCGTCCACCGGGGTAAACTCCAACGTTGCGGCGCTCAGCCGGGGACTTGTGAGTATCCCCACACCCGCCTGGCGCCTCACACCCTGGGCAACTCCGGAGAAGAAAAGAGTCCAACCCCTCTCCAGGAGTACGGTTCCGGAACCGAGACTATGCGTAGAAGTAAGCCCCACCAGATCCAACTGGTAGCGCTCCACCTCACGCACAAGTTCCGGCTCCTTCCCCCACAGCGAGGTGACATTCCATGTCCCCAGAGCCAGCCTCTGCTGCCCGGGTCTGGTCCGTCGAGGCCCCTGACCTTCACCGCCACCCGTGTGGCAGCGCACCCGACCCCAGCGGTTCCTCCCACAGGTGGTGGGCCCATGGGCTGGAGAGATAGGTGCCACGTAGCTTTTTCGGGCTGTGCCCGGCCAGGCTCCGTGGCAAACCCGGCCACCAGACGCTCGCTGACGAGCCCTCCCTCTGGGCCTGGCTCCAGACGGGGGCCCCGGGCTTCCTCCGGGCAGGGTCTCTCTATCCCTTCCTCGTTTTTTCATAGGGTTTTTTGAACCATTCTTCGTCTGGCCCCTCACCTGAGACCACTTTGCCATGGGAGACCCTACCAGGAGCACAAAGCTCCAGACAACACAGCCCTCAGGTTCATAGGGACACCCAAACCTCTCCACCACGATAAGGTGATGGTTCATAACTACTCGCGGTGAAATGCCTAAACCAAACCAATCAGCTGCTTCGTAGGGCGGGACATGGCGTGGCCATAGACAGTTAAAGAAGTGGACTAACAGATCCCGTTGCTCTCTCTATGTGTTAATCGTGCGTTAAAAAAATTATCGGCATTAAAATGGGTTTGCGTTAACGCCGTTAATAACGCGTTAAACTGACAGCCCTAATATATATATATATATATATATATATATATATATATATATATATATATATATATATAATATAATATATATATATATATATATATATATATATATATATATATATATATATATATATATATATATATATATATATATATATATATTAGCACTGTAGCTGAAATATTCTACCTGAGCTGTACCTATTTGGCAGGGAAGGTGCCTGATCTGGCTGATCTATTTCTATGAGGAGAGAACAGGAGGAGGCTTCTCTAGCTGACGTGAGTCTATGGAGGGGTGTTCCACACGTGACTGACTTGATGCTCCTCTAAAGAAGCTGAACGGAGGTAAAGAACGTCAGACAGAGCTATCCCACAGCAAGAGAGAGAGAAGAGTCAGCCTTTGGTCTCACAGCCTCATCCACGGAAGGAAGCATATTCTCTGATCATTATTTTGTAGCCTAAATTGTGTGCCTTTTTTTTTATAGACAAATTCCCAGCACCGATATTGTAATTTTTTTCATCATCAACCTGCGAACCCAGCCTGCATCCCTCATCGTCTCCAGTGGTTCTGTGTTTCTAATCCTGCCTGCCCGGTGTGTTGGATGTGTCGGCCGAGTGCAGCGGTGCTCGCGGTGCTCACCGCCTGTCTCTGCGGCGCGAGTGTGTGCGCGGCGGCGGGGAGAAGCCAGCAGCTCAATTACCGACCGGTCATAGGTAAGACAGATCCAGCCGCATGGACGGCGATTCAAAACGTTTCTGACTGTCCCTCTCCGCGCAGACAGACTCTAAAATAGCTTCTACGTCATTCTAATCGAGAATGTTCGAGAAAAGGTGCGTGTTAATATGAAATAGCCTACCAGTAGCAAATTCTGTTTTTCTGGAGGTGCTTCTCTTATATTCTCCTATATGTAGGCTATCCTAGGCTATGTGTCGCACATACAAAAATAGCCTAGTACACTTCATACAATCTAATCCCATTTCCCTCCAAAAAGTGTAGTGTTACTACTGTTATAGCGTAATAATAAAACTAAAAAACAACTCAGATGTCCTGTGCCCCAATAATAGTTTATGTGAACTGCAAATAGTGGTGGAATGTATCTAAGTACAAATTTCAGGTAGGCCTACTTGTACTTTAATGAGTCTTTTCTTTTGTCACTTTCTACTTCTGCTCTGCTACATTTCAGAGAGAAATATTATACATTCTACTCCACTACATTCATCTGACAGCTTTAGTTACTAATTACTTTACAAATTAAGATGTTTGCACACAAAACACATATAGTAGTTTATAAAGTCTGATGTTTTATAATAAATTAAATTACCCAACAATATAAAGGCCTACAAGTCCAGCTGAAATGATTAGCTGATTAATCACTTAGTTGATTGACAGAACTGTTTGGATCGTTTCCAGATTCTAAAATGTGAAACAAGCTAAGAAAAGTACTGTAATTCGTAAGCATTCCACATTTATTTTGACATACATATCTATCGGGTTTCACCATCAATCTCCATTTAAACCAAAAAGAACATCTTTAATCATACACAGTAACATTTAATACATGGTTGATATTGGCCACTTGGAAGATTTAGTCTCGTTGTGCATAATTCCTTCACCTGTTAAGTCTCGGTTGACAGAAAACTGCCTGAACCTTATTTTTGATCTATCGAAGGTACAAAATGGCTTTACCAATAAGAATCAGAGAACTATGACAGGATGTTGTTGTGTTGAGCAAACCTGCTGCTGTCATTGTGGTCAGAACTCAGACATGGTTTCTGTGGTGATGAGTAGAGTAGGAAGTGTATTACAGTAACATTGAATTGCATTATCATACCATTTAATTTGTCACCCCATTTAGGTGTAATGTTTGTTTGGCAGCATAGTATCAAAAGAGTAAAATCAAAAAATCAAAAAAACACAAATTTTGAAGCAAATTAAAAGTTTGTAAACTTCTTGACATCAGGTTTTTATGGTGTTGTAACCTGATATAAGCATTATATAGTTTAAATTTTATGATACATTTTGTGATATCACACAAGTTCTTGCGTGACTGTTTGTGTAAGGACATCATCAAACAAGCTAAGAAAAGTACTGTAATTCGTAAGCATTCCACGTTTATTTTTGCTGTATGCACCGCATTGACAGCTGATGTGTAAGAACGCGGCTGGCTGCGTAGGACCGAGGTCGGGCAAGATGGTGGGCATTAAAACACAGGACTTTAAAGCTGGCGAGCGGAGTTCGCTTCCCAAGGGAAACTACAGAGTTTCACCCAGGAAATGTGTGTTCCTTAAAGGGATACTTCACCACTGGAAAGCTGAATATATCTTTAAATTGGGTCACTTATGTAGCAGAAATGTGAAAAAAATAATTTAATTGGTGCCTTTTAGGCCGAGAAAAGCCAGAAAATGTGTTTTTAGCTCATATGGATGAAAGACACCGAATCCCAGAATGCACTTCGCTTCGCTGCTTCGAGTCCACTCCCAAGCCACGCCTATCGCTTGACAGACAGCGAGGCATTCAACTCAACTCAATGTGTTTTATTGTTATTTCAACCATATACACAAAACAACGTTTCATCGTGGCTCAAGTGGTGTTACACATTTAAAATATATAAAAACGACATTATATAAAAACGACATACGAAACAGGCTACCTTTAGTGCACACACACATTATAGGCTCCGTAAAGTTCAGCTAAGCATACCAGCATTAGGCTTGGTGGGCTGTAAACACCGAGTATAAACACAGCCGTGAATTAGCGTGGAATGTCGAATGGTCACCATGTAACAGTCACAAACTCCAGCGGTTAGCAGTTAGTTGGATACAAATCACCACATTTCTGCACCAGTCCGTGTTAACACAGCCCACCTTCATACAGAGCATCACTAGCTCGGATTGTCGGAGGGCTAGCAGTCCTGGTAGCTGGACAGTCCGGTTCACTGTTGTTCAGCCATGTTTCCACGAAAGCAAAAAACACAGTCTCTGAACTCGCGTTGGGAGCATCGTTGAAGTTGGATGTAGTCCAGTTTGTTGTTTAATGAACGGACACTTGCAAGCAGGATTGATGGGACAGGTATCGAGCGAGTCCGCTGGTCTCCGTGCTGGTCTCCGTGCAGGCAAAGCTCTCGTAGTGGGCCGATTATTCAGTCTGTAATAACGTTCCCTGCATATTCTCCGATCTGTACCGATGTATCCCGGTGGTACACGTGCGATAGTTTGAATGCACATAATTGTTGTAAAAGTTTGCTGCTGAGAAGATAGAGCAGAGCCCTGTTTAGCGAGGATTCAAGATGGCTGACATTTCGTTTTTTTCCGGCTGAGATTGGCTCGCTTCGGGTGATGGGCGGGTTTAAAACATGCGGAAGTAGGTCCTACTACTGGCTGTAGTCTTTTGCTCTGGCCAAAAAATCTTCCAATGACGCAAAAAACGTCATTTTACGTCATCGGAAGATTTTTTCCAGACCTCCCAATGCAGATATCTCCTGTCTCAGGGGGATATGAGGGAGGGACGCACGGTCATTCAGAAATACTACCGGGTTTCTACTGATACAAAGCTGAATGCTAAATCGGTGAAGTATCCCTTTAAGAGTGTTTTGATCCAAACCACGATCTTTTTCCTGATCTTAACTAGTCGTTTTGGTGCCTAATCTTAACTTTTGTTGTGGCAAAATGCTTATATTTTGTGGACTAAATGTAACCGTAATCTCCGCCAAAACGAGCAGTTTTTTGGCTAAACACATCTACTAACTGCCGCTGATACGACGAGCTCTAACGGAGGTCCGTAGCCCACATTGTGAAGCTCTGCAGAGGCTTAAACAACTAGCAACTGCCGCTCAGCATCATGGAGCTCGTAGCCAGCCTAATTTCGTAGGACATCATACGTTTTGGTGTGCATACATTTTTGTACCATATCATACCATATCATATTGGTTGCACATTTCATTGTTGTTGTTTTCATACTTTTTATAAATATTAATAGATGTACAAGTATTCAAATGTTTGTTTGACTTTTCTCCAGCTTTTTGGCTTGTAAAACGGAAAAACCGGAGTCAAAGTCCATGTGTGTGTACACATACTTTGCCAATGAAGCTGATTCTGATTCAGATTCCAACCAAAACTTGGGTATTGTATCTTGTATATTTGAAGAAGGGATTCTAGACCCAGTACGTGGTATTCTACATTACCCATCTGCCGTGCTTTGTTTATTTCATTCCATTTTCACTCACAGCATGGGACACCGCCTTGTTTTGGTGGCTGCAAGTAAAATTAAGGGCTGTGGATGGAAACACCTGTTGCCATTGCTTTGTCATATCAGAATCAGAATCTGGGTTATTGCCAAATATTTTCACATATAGTACAAGGAATTTACAACCATCTGGACATTGTAATGAAGGGGCGTTGTTGGGATTTAGTGCATATATTTGTAAATAAATGTTTGTTTATATATGTTTGTGGTGTTCTGTGATAAATATGAATTTTGATACAGTGTTCCGGAGACCTTTGCGGAAAAACTGAAAGGACTCTCTTTGTTTCCTTTCGGTTTTTCTGCAGAGTCTCTGGAACACTGTATCCAAAGACCCGCATGTCACCAGAATGAACAAGTCAATACTTGTAGGGATTTGATCTCTCCAAGAGTGCATCCGTGTGGATATTTTCCTTGTCAGAAACACTTTAGTCCCCTGTTTTTTGTTGCTTTTTAATCTTATCTATGTGGTCAGGATTTCTCCGCCATGCCACATCAACTTTTCCATGTATACATCTGTAGTTAAACTGTATAATGTCATCTGTCTTGTGTTGCTCCCTAGGTGTGTTGGCACAGGAAAATCTTCCAGGAGACCAGTTTGCCCGGGGCTCCTCGTACATCGCTGCCTCCTATGTCAAGTACCTGGAGGGAGCTGGGGCTAGGGTTGTACCGATAAGGTATAAATATGATATATATCTCTAACCTGACTCCGCCAGATGGATTGCTTCGCATTTGCTCAGCATATCCATCTGGGAACTTTCCGTTGGAGAACGTTTGGGAAGGGGCGAAAATACTGGTTAGCTCATTGGACCACCTATGTTGGTGATAGACAGACCAAATCAACCAATCAGATCAACAAAGTATATGACGTACCAACAGCGCAACGACGAAGCCAGGCTCCCCCTGCTGCCAGTGTTGCCAACCAGGGGCGGACTGGGATAAAAATTCAGCCCTGGCACTGTAGCCACACCAGCCCACATTACCACGACCATGCAGCCCCACCGTGCATTCACTAATTACATTTGTGTAGAGATGGTGAAATAATATGAGCCCGGTACAGCCTGACCATATTTTAACCCTGCAAACGGAGATACCATTTGCAGGGTTAAAAAATGGTCCGGCCCCTCTGGCATTTGCCAGAATTGCCAGATGGCCAATCCGCCCCTGTTGCCAACTTAGCAGCTTTGTCGCTAGATTTAGCGACTTTTCAGACCCCCTTAGCGACTTTTTTTCAGAAAAGCGACTAGCGACAAATCTGGCGACTTTCTGTAGAAAAATCCCCAGTATTGTCCAGCGAGCACGCAAGGTATTTCTCTCCCCTTGCTGCCAAAACAGTCTGTTCTGTGACTGCGGAGCAGAGGAGCAGCCCCTCCCCTCTCTGCTTTCTCCTCATGCACATCAGCACTGCGCAGGCAGGTAGAAAGGGGAGAGAAGGGACAGGGTCCGGTGCTGGTGTAGGTAGGAGAGACAGCAGGACGCAACGGGAGAAAGACGACTGAGCTGGCCTGGCCCTGGGCAAGCCAGCCTTCTTTGAGACTTATTTATTGTTTATAGTTTATTGTAAAAAGGATCCCCATTAGCTGTCACCAAAGTGGGACAAGCTAGTCTTCCTTCCTATTGATCTTTTTCCCTCCCTTTGTAGAATTTATTTTTTTACTTCAAAGATAGGCTACCTAAGTAATAATTATAAGGTAAAATAAATTCCTGTATTGAATTTGTGATTATTTGGCTAAAGATTTTTTAGCTGACACAACCACTAAGCTTTATACAAATGATTGCGTAATTACGTCACAAATATGCAAATTAGTGTATGACGTCATCTAGCGACTTTTAGAGCTGGTGCTAGCGACTTTCATTGGAAAAGAGTTGGCAACACTGCTGCTGCAATTTAGGAATAAAAGGCCCCATTTCAGGTTCCCAGTCCATATTCCAAAAGAAGGATCCAAGAGAAAAAAGCATTAGCGAGCGGCTAACAGAATCAGGGTTACCGCTGTCTGAAAATGTGTCTAGATCAGGTCAGATTTGCATGCATTGCTTCTGCTTGCTGAGCCTCGTGAGACCATCCTGATCTCGCGAGCTCCTCGTTACATCACACCTAAACCCGCCTCAAATCCAACGCTGATTGGCCCATACGTTTTGCGAACGGCTCCAAATTTTCTCTGCCTCAAGATGCCAGACTGATCTGCGAGCAGAAAACTGGAGCTTGCGAGATCAGGATGGTCTCACGAGGCTAATCTATCTCATACCTGTCAGCCTGGATTTACCTGTTATAGAGGGCCCTGGGGCAGTGCTTAATTTGTAAAGTGGGAGATCCCGGAGTGCAGAGGGGGGTGGATCCGGCGACTCAAAACGGGGGTTGGAGGTAATGGAACAAAAAAAAATTACACTGCCTACATAGCTTCTCTGACTAAAAAAAACCTAAACAACGCTGTACATCAGGGCAATGTTTATTTTTATTTCAGAACATGCACTGCATCGGTGTGAAATGTAAAAAAAAGTACACTGCAACAATCGTTTTCACAAGCAGCAATTATGCATCGGACTATTAAATTAACCAAAAAACCCACCGTGGTCTCCACATTCTCGATCGGCAGAAACGATTTTTGCTTGTTTGGGCTCCGACTGGTCAGCGTATTTGAAAAAGTTAAGCAAACTTTGTTGTCTTTTGACATTTTTCCCCTGAGTGAAATGAGGCTATAACAGCAATCCCAACCAGCACAAGCGCTTGTGTCACATGAAGTAAGGTAGCGGTTGTTGCAGTGCCTCCCCTCCCTCCATCCCTCTCCCCCCTCTGTCTTACCCTAAAAATTCACCTCAAAACGCATCGAAAATGCAAACACAAGATTTTTGTGGAACTTCAATGGGGAATAAAGACTAACAAGACAGATAACCACATTGAACACTACACAAACAGTAATTTATTTTTTTCATTTAGGCGATTCATTTTTCATAGTGACACAGAGGTGCTGGATCCAATAAAAAAAGGTTCTGGATCCAACATCGGAGGTGCCGGAACATCCGGCGTGTTCCGGCTCAAATTAAGCCCTGCCCTGGGGAAACCTTTTGCCGTAGGATATTGAATGAATGAATATGGGAATTAAATTTGAAGAAGTTGCCAAACGATGATGGTTTGAGAAAAAGACAAGAACACACACATTTGATTAATCTTTATGTCATACACTGAAAGAAGGTTTAGTTTCCTGAACAGTGGAACAGAGGCCTTCATTAGAGTAGACAAACATGACAATCTTACAAATTGTTTTTGTTGTTGCGGTATGTACTTGCCCAAACAATATGACCATAGATCAACTTTATCTGGAATATAAAATTACTAAACAAGATACATTCAGGGTTTTTCCTGGCTCAGAATGGGCCTTTGGTGGGACACATATTAAGCGGGGATCTAGGGGTCCTCCCCCAGGAAATTTTACAGCTCGCCGCCGGTCCCCCAGTGCAGCATTTTCACCGGGAGAGTCTGGTACAGTCTGAATCTGCAAGACATCCCATTAGCGCTAGCATCACAGCAGAGCGTTCAGAACCAGTCAAATCAGCACCAGCCGCGTACGTAAAATATAGTGGCTGTGGATGAACAGCTGGCTACTGAAAATCAGACGCTTTGGCGCCCGTGATTTTCCTATGACACTGGCTAAAACCTCTTTGGGGGGGCACCAAAATTTTCTCTATGCAGGAAAAACCCTGACATTTATTAAACTTCACAGCTTGCATGAGCGTAGAAAAATGAAAGCTGGTCTACTAACACAATACTAAGTCAGAGTTCATTTGTTTTGTTTTTTCACATTCTTTGGTGGGACATTGGAGTTTACCCCGGTGGACGAGAGGGTCGCCTCCTTACGCCTGCGGGTTGTGGGGGGAAAACTCTGACTGTTGTTTGTGCATATACACCAAACAAGAGTTCAGAGTGGTCGGCCTTCTTGGAGACCTTGAATGGAGTCCTCTATGGGGCTCCAGTGGGGGACTCCATAGTTCTGCTGGGGGACTTCAACGTGGATACATGGAGAGGCGTGATTGGGAGGAACGGCCTCCCTGATCTAAACCAGAGTGGTTGTTTGTTTTTGGACTTCTGTGCTAGTCATGGATTGTCTATAACAAACACCATGTTCGAACATAGGGATGCTCATAAGTGTACTTGGTACCAGAGCACCCTAGACCGAAGGTCAATGATCGATTTTATAATTGTTTCATCTGATCTGAGGCCATATGTTTTGGACACTCGGGTGAAGAGAGGGGCAGAGCTGTCAACCGATCACCATCTGGTGGTGAGTTGGGTCAGGGGGTGGGGGAAGACTGGACAGACCTGGTAAGCCCAAACGAGTAGTGTGGGTAAATTAGGAACGTCTGGAGGAGGCCCCTGTCCGACAGACTTTCAACTCACACCTCCCGCGGAGCTTTTCGTACATCCCTGTGGAGGCTAGGGGCATTGAACCTGAATGGACAATGTTCAAAGTTTCCATTGCTGAAGCTGTGGTGGGGAGCTGTGGTCTTAGGGTCTTAGGTGCCTCAAGTGGCGGTAACCTATGAACACCGTGGTGGACACCGGTGGTCAGGGAAGCCGTCCGACTGAAGGAGTCTTTCTGGGATATGTTATCCCAGAGGACTCCGGAGGCAGTTGCAAGGTACCGAAGGGCCCAAAGGGCTGCAGCCTCTGCCGTGAATGAGGCAAAGCAGCGGGTGTGGGAGAAGTTCAGAGAATATATGGAGAAGGACTTTCGGTCTACACCAAGGTGCTTCTGGAAAACCGTTTGCCACCTCAGGAGGGGGAAGCAGGGAACCATCCAAGCTGTGTACAGTAAGGATGGGACGCTGTTGACTTCAACTGAGGAGGTAATAGGGTGGTGGAAGGAGCACTTTGAGGAACTCCTAAATCCAGCTATGTTAGAGGCAGAGCTGGAGGATTGTCGTCAATTTCCCTGGTGGAAGTCGCTGAGGTAGTCAAACAACTCCACAGTGGCAAAGCCCCAGGGATTGGTGAGATCCGTCCAGAAATGAAAGCTCTGGGTGTGGAGGGGCTGTCTTGGTTGACACACCTCTTCAACATTGCGTGGAAGTCTGGGACGGTGCCTAAGGAGTGGCAGACCGGGGTGGTGGTTCCCCTGTTCAAAAAGGGTGACCAGAGGGTGTGTGCCAATTACAGGGGTATCACACTTCTCAGCCTCCCTGGTAAAGTCTACTCCAAGGTGCTGGAAAGGAGGGTTCGCAAGGATCCTGGAGGGAGCCTGGGAGTATGCCGGATGGTCTACATGTGTTTTGTGGATCTAGAGAAGGCGTATGACCGGGTCCCCCGGGAGATACTGTGGGAGGTACTGCGGGAGTATGGGGTCCCTTCTCAGGGCCATCCAATCTCTGTATGACCAAAGCGAGACCTGTGTCCGGGTTCTCAGCAGTAAGTCAGACTCGTTTCAGGTGAGGGTTGGCCTCCGCCAGGGCTGCGCTTTGTCACCAATCCTGTTTGTAGTGTTTATGGACAGGATATCGAGGCGTAGTCGGATTGGGAAGGGGTTGCAGTTAGGTGGGCTGGGGATCTCATCGCTGCTCTTTGCAGATGATGTGGTCCTGATGGCATCATCGGTCTGTGACCTTCAGCACTCACTGGATCGGTTCGCAGCCGAATGTGAAGCGGTTGGGATGAGGATCAGCACCTCTAAAGGCCATGGTTCTCAGCAGGAAACCGATGGAGTGCCTTCTCCAGGTAGGGAATGAGTCCTTACCCCAAGTGAAGGAGTTTAAGTACCTTGGGGTCTTGTTCGCAAGTGAGGGGACAATGGAGCAGGAGATTGGTCGGAGAATTGGCGCAGCGTGGGCGGTATTACATTCAATGTATCGCACCGTTGTGACGAAAAGAGAGCTGAGCCATAAGGCAAAGCTCTCGATCTACCGGTCAGTTTTCGTTCCTACCCTCACCTATGGTCATGAAGGCTGGGTCATGACCGAAACAATGAGATCCAGGGTACAAGTGGCCAAAATGGGTTTCCTCAGGAGGGTGGCTGGCCTCTCCCTTAGAGTGTGAGAAGCACAGTCATCCGTGAGGAGCTCAGAGTAGAGCCGCTGCTCCTTCGCGTCGAAAGGAGCCAGTTGAGGTGGTTCGGGCATCTGGTAAGGATGCCCCCTGGGCGGCGCCCTAGGGAGGTGTTCCAGGCACGTCCAGCTGGGAGGAGACCTTGGGGAAGACCCAGGACTAGGTGGAGGGATTATATCTCCAACCTGGCCTGGGAACGCCTCAGGATCCCCCAGTCGGAGCTGGTTAATATGGCTCGGGAAAGGGAAGTTTGGGGTCCCCTGCTGGAGCTGCTCCCCTGCAACCCGACACCGGATAAGCGGACAAAGATGGATGGATGGATGGTGGGACTTTTATAGAAATCCTGCTAGAAAATTACTAAAAGAGCATTTTGTTTCCTACCTACATGCCCTGTGAAACTGTGATCCCTATGTGACTCCCAGCAGTATCAGTCATGGTGCCTAGAAGTGGTTTCATGTGGGCGGAACCTGTGTCAATTACTGTAAAGGCACGTCACTGTAGCGGTAGTTAACTGTATTACAGTTTTTCTCAATTGCTAAGACACATTTCTTGAAACCCTCACCCATTTTCTCAAAACTGTAAACACAAAACCAAATTCTCAAACTATGTTCACAACACACCTGACTATGCTGGCAAAATCAAACAATGCCTTCAAATCATACACAGAGCCAGTCAATAACTAAACACTACAGAGCATTAATTAGACATTACCTTAAACATTCGAGAACACAGTGTGCAGGGCATGTAGTTACAGAAACAAAATGTTTACAGTATTTCATACAGTAAACACATTTTGCAATGAAAACAACAAGTCTATCACAACTTGTACACTGTAAGTAGTGCAAGTTAGAGTTGGGCAATATATTGATATATCGATATCGTGATATGAGACTAGATATCTAGTATCGTTATATGACATAAGTGTTGTCTTTTCCTGGTTTTAAAGGCTGCATTATAGTAAAGTTTGTCATTTTCTGAACTTACCAGACTGTTGTAACTGTTCTATTATTTGCCTTTACCCACTTTGGCCTAGTCATTATAGCCACGTTATTGATGATTATTTATCAAAAATCTCATTGTGTAAATATTTTGTGAAAGCACCAATAGTCAACACTACAATATCGTTGCAGTATCAATATGGCGGTATTTGGTCAAAAATATTGGGATATTTGATTTTCTCCATATTGTCCAGCCCTAGTGTACTACAATACTACAATTACTACAATATTGAATGTCTGTATATTAGGCACTTAGAACAATACAGTAGTTCAACTGCAAAAGGCCAAAGAACAAAGAAAACAAAATGAAAAACACATGACAGTACACTAAACAAAAGACGTCAACATTCAATGCTCCTGTGCACTCTGAACTGGCTTATATTCTCTACGATTGGTTTGATCACCTCATTAGAATTGTGTGTACAATTTTGAGTTGCTGTGTGTAAACGATGACAACTGTGTTGTAGTTGTCTTTAACTTTTGCTGCCCATGTTAACTATTTTACAACACAATCATCACAGTGTGAAATGTGTTTTAGCGAGTGAGAATGTGTTGAGTACCATTGATAGGGAATGGTACACAGTATCCTTTAAATGTCAAGATTACATTCATTCTGACCTATAATGTTGAAATTCTTCAGGCTAATTTGTCATTGGTCACCATGCATGACATTCTGCTTTTATGCAGAGTGATTAATAATGTATTTGATTGATTGCTTTAACTATTTTCTTGTCTTCTTGTGCCTTTTTTTGCTCACCAGAATAAATCGCACGGAACAAGAATACACTAACATATTCTACTCAATAAATGGGTGAGTTAACCGTGGTTCTCTTGTTGCCTACTGTGTTGAACTCTCTATATGACACACTAACTGTCATTAGGGACTTTTCGTTATTTATTTCAGAGGCCACCGGAAGAGTTTTGGGATCTTTAGACAAAATACACCTGACCCTCCCTTCACCAGCAAAATATTTTGTATGACCCTCCAAAATGATTTGGAAAAAAGGGATGACCCTCCCCAACAATTTATTGATGCCTTCTGTACTGATTTGCAATTGGCAAACATGTACAGATGCCCATTGCTTTTTACAGCCATAAAACAGTCCCTCCAGAAAAACGCGGAGTTTTTTTGTGATTGTTGCGGGCAAAAATCCTTGATTATGCGGCACGTTTTCTTAATATGCGGGAAATTTATGCAATTTTATGCGATAAAATTGCGGGAACTTGCAAAAATTGCGGGAACTTGCAAAAATTGCGGGAACTTGCAAAAATTGCGGGAACTTGCAAAAATTGCGGGAACTTGCAAAAACTGCGGTTTAATGAAAAAGAGGAAAAAGGTGATTCCCCAACACCCTGTTCTCACTAGGCTACTACCTTAACGTAAAGAATAATTTCTTATTACTTCCAATGATAAGCAAACATACTACATCACAGAAAGTGCTGGGAATAAGTTCTCATCTTGTTTTATTTCAGACCTTAATAAACACATGGCTCAAACTTACAAAACATTGATGAGACAAGTTCTGTAGCTTTACAAAAGGAATATGCTACAACTTCTGTAAAAATTAATAAAATGTAAAAAATGAAATGTCTTCCTGTTTTACAGAGGTAGCTATACAAAACAGACATCTGTTAAAATAAGTGCTTCCAATGCACAATCTCTTACTGTAATGTAAATTTACATATTACTAATATACTTACAACTGTAAGGTTTTTGAAAGTAGTATGATTTAACCCACTGATAACATCTTACAACTGTGAAGTTGAATCAACTCCTGAATGAAACTGCAACAGTCGACTGAAAATGATAACTATAACTGCTTAGCCTCTAACACTGGCCAATCATTCGCTATCCTCATCCTCCATCCCCTCTCTGTCAACGTCTATCTCCTCCCCCTCCTCCATCTCCTCCTCATCTATCTCCCCCCCCTCCACCATCTCCTCCCTCTCAAATGCTCCACTGCGGACTCGTTGGTTGTGGTAAAGGAAGACCAAGGCTTTGAGGTTTTGGTTGGTAGTTGACCTTCTTCGGTTAGACAACACCAGTTTGTAGATGCTGTTGCTGCGTTCAGCATCAGCTGAGTTTGAGACAGCATCTTTGTACCGTTTGGCCAAGGAACTCAGCACAGGAAGTCTCTCCTGTAGGCCATCCCAAAACACATCCAAATCCACCACGCCGGATGGTGCAGCTCTGAGTGCTGCTGGACCAAGAGTCTTGAAGTAAGAATCAAATTCGTCTCTCGGCACTTCAGTGAAACCTGGAATGGCCTTGTAGCTCGCTACGGAGTCATCTAGGAATGCGATGTGGCGAGGGTCAAACACCCTGACAGCCTGGAGAAACTCAATGGCTGGCTGCCCATGTGACATGTACTTTGTGAGCTTTTCTTCAGCGTTTTCATATGCCTGACCAACTGTGCAGAGGACCTCTGTCTTCGTGGTGTGTGGTAAGTCAAACCCTTCAAAGTATTCGGCACACGCCTCATACTGCAGCTCTTTGTTGGCAGCAAAGACCACCTGCAGATCCTCCAGATAAGTGAAGGTCTTTGTGGTCACAGGACGTCTGCTCTGGAAGATATCGATAAGACTTAGGAAGCGTTTGCACTTGTCAGCCATGATGTTGATCTGGACATTCAGGGACTGAGCTAGGTCTGAGTCTTGAAGCATCTCGTGGAGTCTCTCCACAGACTGTGGAGCACTTCTGCTACACACCTATAAATAAAAAACACAAATAGAAAGAAAGGAATTAGGTCAACCATACAACATACAATACTTATGTTCAATGCAATTACATGTTTTACTTTGATCTTACTAAACTATTCATGATTGTGTGTGCAAAGGGGGTTAACTGATGAAGAAAAGGAAGTGTTAATTGTATTGAGGAATTACGTGAAGGAAGTTTTTACCTCGATTTCCATCTCTATGAACTCCTTGTACAGTCCAAAGTGCTGTGCGTGGTACTGCACTGCAGAGAACCAGGAGTTCCAGCGAGTTGCACAGGGGTTTGGAGGCATGACCGCCTTTTTTCTTGGCAGCTTGTTTGTCATGAAGCAGAGGTATCTTCTCTTGCGTGATCCAGCATTGAAGAACATCTGGGAGAAACTCAGCATGAAGCTGTTCAACTGAACAAAAGGTTTGCGGAAGGCATTGCCAATGAGATTCATCATGTGTGCCATGCATGTGATGTGTAGTGAGTTGGGGAACAACGACTGCAGAGCCGCTGTGAATGCCTTCTTCATGTAGGCTGCATTATCAGTGTCGAACACAATCACATCCTCGTTATTAATGCTGTATTCTTGTAGGCACCTTACAACAGCCACGGATACAGTGGAATGATTGCACTGCTCAAGGAAAACAGTATCTGCAAGGTAGGCCAAGATCCTCCCAGAATGATCCTTCTCAAGTGGTGCAAGGAGGATATTCAGGACACATCTCCCCTCGACATCTGGAGTCTCATCGAATATCACAGCAAGAGGTTTTCCTGCAAGAAGTGTCTTCAGCTCCTCTTTTTCCCTTTCATATACTGCTCCCAGGTACATATCTTGAAGCTGGTGAAAACCTGGAATGGCACCGCCATTGATGACTTTCTCATTCAGAAATTTCCTCAGTGCAGGGTGGTCAGTCTTAGACAGTGGGATGTTGATGGCAGTGCAAGTGGCAACCCAGGTTTCACAAATCTACAAACAGAAAAATACTTTTGTATAACTAGGCTGTATTATGTACACACACACAGTCCAGTGTAACCTACAGACAACTGCAGTATAACACTGTATAATTTACAGTAAGCCTTTCACAGAAGAGTAGTGTTTCTACAAATAAAACATAATTCTGTCATGGCGAAATCAATAATCTTGCATGGGAAATTACACTTGTGTTAGGCTATCTAACCCTAACATACAACATACTTGGAAATCTTTCACACTCACACACACCTCTCTCTGTTTAATTCTGTTTTCAATTTAACTATCTACCTTTTCATAATTGTACAAGCTTTAATCTTGTAGGCTACTGACCTTGATTCTTTCAGCCCTAGCAACTGTTTTGGAAGTTGACGCCTCGGTGTAGGTGAGCTGCTTGGCTTTTTCCGCTGCTGCTTTAACCATCCTCGAATGTTTCGCGGTGACAAAGTGGTTGTCCAGCGTCGACTTTCGCCTGTGGTCCAACACGCAGTTGCACGGAGTGCAAAATAATTTTCCCCCACTGTCATGTAACACACGGGGAAACTGCTTTGCGCGGTCTTTTGCGCTTATTTTTGTTGGCAAATGAGACTGATTTGCGGGCTTCATAGCTTCTTCATGGCTTCGCTTCTTCGCGGGGTTTGCAGCTTTTCAATGACGTTCACGTTGCGTAATTACGTCACTTCATAACGTTCCCATGGCAACAGGGGAAAATGGCTGCTCTCGTGTGAAGTAAACACAACATTTTCAACTTTCTGCTGAGATATATGTGACTTTTTGCAACGAAAACGCGGGGATTATGAAATCATGCAAGCCCCGCATATTTTGTGCAGAAATCGGAAATTTATGCGGCAAAAGTGCGGAGTATTGTAAAAAATGCGTGCCCCGCATGAATATGCGGACTTTGGCTGATTATGCATTGAATTCTGCGATCGCATAATCGCGTTTTTCTGGAGGGACTGATAAAAAAACATGATTAAACCTCTGCATTCTCATCTTCCGCATCACACTCCTCTGTTATGATGTGGTGGCCATTTCAGTATATTTACTCTCCAACATTGTTGTGGAAACACAATAAGCATGGAAACTAAATGCACACTTCCTGCATTACTGCATTTCAATCAGGAGAGACTTCGTTGCAGATATGCAAAATTTATTGTACATATGTCCATGTATGATATGACATGTACAGCTATTCGGAGATAGATAGATAGATAGATCGTTATAAAATATTTAATTATTTAAAGGGGGTAGAAAGCCGAAGATATCCCCCCGATGGAGTCTAGACACTGGCAGTGGTGTGAGGAGCCCCGAAGGCCGGAACAAGAGCCAACGGGAGTGGACAATTCAATTCAATTTTATTTATAGTATCAAATCATAACAAGAGTTATTTCGAGACACTTAAAAAATAGAGTAGGTCTAACCCGCACTCTATAATTTACAAAGACCCAACAATTCTAGTAATTCCCTCAAGAGCAAGCATTAAGTGCGACAGTGGCGAGGAAAAACTGGGGGTGTTATGAACAGTGGCAATAACAGTCACAATAAAGATAATGGATCAGTGACTAGAAAAGTAGTCTTAGGCGGTATCCACACGGAAACGTATTTCAATGCAAACGCACATCTTTTGCATCGTTTGGGCCGACTGTCCACATGAATCCTGTAAACGCACTGCCTGTAAACGCACTTTTTTGAAACCTGGTCCCAGGGTGAATAAAAAAAAAGCCGGCTCACGTTGGCTTCATATGGACGGCGAAACCGCATATGTGCGTATCGATGATGTCATCACCACACACCTCGGACTCAAAGCTCCGCCTTCAACCCAGCTGACAGCGCTAGCAGGGACGCAACGCTGCTAGCTCGCTAATCTGTCTGCTTATCAACTCCTTGAACGGATTATAGTAACTTTTAGCACCGCTTATTGTAGAAAGGCTACCGCAAGAAAAACGTGTAGCTAGATTATCAAAAAGACATCGGATCATTGATGTTTGTGTGACTGCCGATGTTGATGTTAGCTAGCGATAGCGCGCTAGCTAGCGATAGCGCGCTAGCTAGCGCTAGCTAGCGCGCTAACGCTAGCTCTGCTAGCTGCAATCATGTCCGATAGAATGTAAACAAAGTTTACATTCTTTTTCTAGGTGGCCTTTATATAACGAGCAGTGGTGTAAGTTATTAAAGTCTAGTCCATGGATGTGTTAAGCTAAGAGAACTAGCTAACAGTCATGTTATGAACTTTTATATACTGTCTATGGTTATGAAAGGAAGTCACTGAAGGCTGCTCTTCTTCTTCGTTCCGTTAGTTTCTGTAGCAATAACAGCGCCGCCTACAGGCCTGGCATATGAAGTACAGTGTTGAGTCATTTATAAATGGATTCATGTGTACGTGAATTTTCTTGAACCGAATCCAGGGAAGACGGATGCGTTTTCATCCTAACGTCTTCGTCTGGATGGGGCCTTAGTAGTTCACGTCATAACAGGGCACTGCAGGGCGTTACAGGATGTAGCATGGCACAGCAGAGCGTAGCTGGATGTAGCAGGATGCAGCAGGACGCAGTTTCACAAATAATCACCGGGACCGAAAGGATATTTGAGTCGGGTATGGCTGCAGCCTGTAGACCTCCCGTCTCATGCCCTTCCAGCTGGTGCTGTCCGCGAGCATCGACTTTTCAAAATAAAAGCTTGCGTCTGGTACGTTGGTGTTATGATGTTTATGAACTAAACAGTACAGCAATCATGCTAATGAATACAATTATTTTTTCAGCAGTAGTCTTAGTTGCAAAACGTTGCGACACGATGGAACTAGCAAAGCAGTTTTGTGTTTATATGTGCAGCAGGATGTATTCAGTTTGGGAAATCACATGGTCTCTACAAAGCTACAGCTGTGGCTGACAGGGAGGGACCCATCTGCTAGTGATTGGGGGGGGGGGGGGGGGACTGAGAGAGCTACATGGACAAGCAACTTTGAAATTTTGCTGTTTTCATGAATACAAAAATTGGATGACCCTCCCCTCAACAAAGAATAAAAAGACTTGACCCTCCCCTGTTTGTGGTCCATTCCATGAATACCGAACAGTCCCTTAGTTGCTAAAGGTATCATAATGACACAAAACAAGTCTCTGCCTGCCATTATACTACAGGTTTTACCATTGCATATTTAAGCTTGATAAGAAGTGACAGTAAAAAAAAAAACATTGCAATGGTTGTTATTGGCATGTTCTATTTCGTATAGGTTTCACCCTCCAAGAGCTGTTGCTATCAGGTTTATCCCTTGCGCATGCGCAGTTATGAAGATTTCTTTTGCGCCCTTGTGCCCTGCACGGGCCTCTCTTACGTCCGCAGTTACTGTATATTACAGCTACGAGACCAGAGATCTGCTCCCTATTTTTCTTCTGCGACAAGCAGTTTGAAGACTTCGAAGAACAGTGGTGTCCGCCTGTGTACCGATTGACGGACCGGCTACATCCTGCCGCCAGATCTCCATCCGAGCTGCGAAACATGCCTCGGCACCCCGCCGGCTGCCAGCAGTTCGGCTGTATGTGAATACACGGATTTTAAGTCACAGAATGACTGGTATTATTCATTCATTGTGTTATGATTGACGGCGGTCTGGTTTCCAACGCTGGTGTGTGGAGGCTCGGAAACCACCTTGTGTCCTCTGCCTCTCGGGTTACCTTACCCTCAGACACTGTTGGGTAAGGATTTGGCTAAGTTTTTAAAGCCCCAGTGTGTAACGTATTTAGTTGTTTATTATCAAAAAATTAACAAAATTGTAATTTTTCATGAATATTGACCACCACCATCAATTCTAAGTATTCCTATTGGCTTGAAATTTTACATTTGCGCTTGCATGAACTGGGGTAGACGCTCCAGAATTATACACCATCTTGAAATACGTTAGCCAGTGAGGGACATACAGGATATACTGCTTTTCACTCAGTGGCACTGACTGTGACGAATGCCAGGGAGGGAGGGGGAGAAGATTACTTGTGACTCACTGTAAACATTGCTTTACACTATTAATCTCGTACAATATACAGAATAACGATAGTACTGATACTTTACTAACATTAGCTTGCATATGTTTGGGAACCTGATAGCTGATGTTAGCAATGAAATGGTACCAAAAGAACGTAAAACTATTATTACACTGGAAGGAACACTCATGGACGAAGTTGTCGCTAATTTCGGGTTTGGCCACCGTAGGAGTTAGAATGCACTCGGAATGGGGGGCTAGAAAGTGAAATTCAGTTGGTTGTCATATACAATTTTACCGCTAGATGGGAGAAGTTCTTACACACTGGGTCTTTAAAACATATGTTGCAGCCTTTTTTGTTGTGCCACAAGAACTGTGGAGAAGAGATGAGGTTTTGCGCATCCCTTGGTGAAGCGTATGTTGAAGAGGATCAGACGACAGAAACCTGTTGTGCGTTCTCTAGCACCTTTATGGGATTTAATCCCAGTGCTCCGGGCTCAAGGGTTCGCTTTTTTGAGCCTCTGGCACAATCTCTCTCAGAATGTTGTTCCTGACAACAGCGCTCCTCATAGCCTTGATGTCGGGTAGGAGAGTGCTATTTTTCTGCGTGAGCGTGGCCTACCAATAGCTCAAGCCTGTACTACAGTGACTGGAAACGTGGTACTTAGCTAAAGCTAATTAGCAGCAAGATGCCTCCCTTCTCTGTGGATGACTACTACAAACTCCAGAAGATTGCCGTTCTGGAAACCAAAATTCAACAGTTAGAAGTAAACATGGAAGTGAACACATCATGTAGGAATGACACCACTTTACCATGGACCCAAAACAATGGACAAAAGCATGCTAACACACGGCTAATTTGCACCAACAAGACTACAAAGAAACAGGAGGACTGTGAAACGGGTAATAAATCAACAAGTGGTAGTCCTCCCTGAAATTCTTTCAGTGCAAAGCCTAAGAGTAAATTGTCCTGGGAAATGGGAGGACGACTAACGGGCAGGGCACAGCGCCCTGAGATTTGTGATATGAACGGCTGGCCTGTATTATCATCCAGGCAGAGCGCTTCTTCAACCCCTGTACTCAGTAGGACACAGCCATGGACAGCTGCAAAAGGGAGAATTAGCAACAAAATGCCTCCCCAAGAAACGAGTCTGCAAGTTGATAACAGATTTGCTCCACTGCAGCAGGACCCTGGAACTTCATCTGATGACCTGGATGATGTCTCATCATCAGAGCCGATCCGCCCTATACGCTCACTACGCAAGCTGCGTAGGGCCCCGCAAATTACTCGAGGCCCCGCCTCCCCACTCGTGCCATAGCCCGTCAATTAATGTTTATAACATCCATGACAAATTGAAGCGAAACTATCCTTCTGGTCACGAAAAGAGGAAAAAACACCATGAGAGTGAATTGCGGGAACAACAATCAGGTAAACTTGTGTTCTCTCCTCTCCAAGTTTGATGTCAGAAAAGTAAAGTTATGTTTATGTGCATTTCTATTGTGCTTTTTTTTCGGTCTTGCTAACCTAGCTGGGCAGGCAGGCAGTGCATCTCTTGTCTAGCTGCTAACGCCGGTCACTTCCAGGGCTGTGTTTTGTGACTTTGTGCCTGACAAAAGTGAGAGTAAAATACAATTATTTATTACGTTTGATAAATGACAAAGTGCAACGGTGTTTGTTTACTGCAGCTCGGAAAAGATAACCGCGTCGGGTGTGTTATCGTGCGTTAGGCGCGTACATGAAGTGAAACGCGCATTTTCCAAGCAGAAATATATGTGAAGACCAGACAGACTGTAGGCTACAATTTATGGGCGTGAATGATGGCACTCCTCATCAAAGTACACATTATACATACTTTTAAGACACTGATTATCTAGTCTCAGACAATGTGTAGTTAAAAACTCTAAACAACTGCACTAATTATGCAAGATGGAAAACAATGTATTGACAATTTGACATTGATTTATAGGCTATATTGAATTTAAAATGTTGATTAGCTGGACATACTGGTCAATATGGATTCACATCCCTCAGTAAATAATAACCATAAATCAAGAATTGCTTCAACATGCATAATAATAAATACAAACTTTAACATGCTATGGCAAGCCATTTTAGCTTGTATTCATTCACAGTTTATGCATTTTTGATATCAAGAATTCGATTTGCAAAGTGAATTCTTGATTATTTTTACTAGTAGGGCCCCTTAGTTAATTTTTACCTACCAATGTCTATTTTGATATCAGGAATTACATGTTCACTTGTACAAAAGTTAATTCTTGATATCACTCACAGGGATTATTGATATCTGCATCACTAGTTCACTATTTAAATATTACAAGAAAGTGCAGAAAAGGAATATTTTGATGGTAAGATTTTAATTCAAACATTCAAATGTTTACACATAAGTAACATGTAACCAGTAGTGTAAATGACTGCTTAACTAACTATGTGATATTCTTCTCAGTTTATTCTAGACAGTCCAAATAGTGGTGGTGGCCATACTGATGCTGAAAATGCCCAGGCTGTAGAGAGAACCAAAGTTAATCCCAAAAGCCAAAGTTCAGGGTTATAATTTATTATTTTCTTATTTATGTTTACGTTAATATTCACTTATTTAATAATATTCACTTGTTATCTTAATATAATAGAAAATACTCTATTCAATAAATATTGTTGGTTTGATCCTCATTCTGTTCTATATTGTTGTACTTATTCTTTCACTGTTTTGTTTAAAGGAGGGAGGATTGTATTGGGAGCACTGAAGTATCAGGTGTGACTGTGTGGCAATGGCAAATGGTTTACATAGCTCACGGCATCACGGGTCAGGTAGAGGGCCCCTTAGCAGAATTTTGCTTAGGGCCCCAGGGAGGTCAGGATCGGCACTGCTCATCATCACACAGCAGGGTAAGGACTGAGAGCAATTCAAAAAGTGAAAAGCTACAGGGAAAGCTAACAACTGGGCCTCAAACTCTGATTGTAGGTGACTGCTGTAAAAGATGTGAAAAGCAGTAAAAACACCAAAATACTCTGTTTTCCAAAAGAAATAGTGGCTGACTTGGCCAACAGAATCCCAGATATCGTGGCATCACACCCAACTGTGAATAACATTATACTGCATATAGGGTCACATGATGTGTAAAGCAACAGTCTGAAGTGCTGAGAAAGGACTTTATGGATCTACTGAAAACAGTCAGCTCCCTAAACGCGAAGGTGTTTACCAGTGGACCTCTACTGCCAGTCAGAAGAGGAGATGAGAGATTCAGCAGACTGTTGGCACTGAACAAATGGCTTTCAACTGCGTGTACCGCTCATTATCTGCAGTTCATTGACAATTTTAACATTTTCTGGGAGCGCAGACATCTTTTTAAGGCAGATGGACTTTTCCTTAACAAACCTGGAATAAAGCAGTTTACCTCTAACCTACTTTACTTTCTGCGCCACACATCAGCTCCCTCGGCCAAGGACACGAGACAAGAGGAATCTAAACAAGAGGAAGACATTTTGTCGGGGAACAATTAGCATGGAGTGGATCGTTTGGATTCTACTGTGGACGGCGTTCCACCTCGTGGAAACTCTGAATGAGCTGCCTAACCCAACGCATATCTGATACAGCAGGGACTTTCTCCTAAAGTGGAGTAACTTTCAGGTCAATAACCCTCCCTTGGATTTAATCTTCCCTAATCTAAACAGTTTCACCGATCAATCAAGAGGAAAAGGAAAAGGGGAATTTACTGGTGAGCTACCCCGCAAGACCAGGAAGTGGGGGAAGCGAGGTGGTGTACTCCAAAGAGTAAGAAAACAAGAAAACAATCCTTCTCCCGGATCCCCCTGCCTTCTATGATTCTGTCAAATGCCCAGTCACTTCGAAATAAAACGGATGAGCTGCAAGCCCAGGTACGCTTCCAGCATGAATTTAGAGAAGCATGTTTACTGGCGATTACAGAGACATGGCTTTTGGGAAGTGATTTGGACTCGGAACTGGTCATTGATGGTTTTGGGGCACCTATGCGCTTGGACCGAGATGCGAGTGTTACTGGTATGTCGCGAGGTGGGGGGGTCTGCTTATACGTGAACCAAAGATATTGTTAAAATGTTCTTGTTAGAGAAAGTCCTCTTCCTTCCTTCCTCTTCCCCCGCTGGGCGGGGCTGACGATAACTGCGTCCATCTCATCCCGTCGTACCGCTCGGCTTTAAGGAGTGAAAAAACTCTCACTAAACGTGTTAAGGACTGGACTGAGGAAGCCATCCTGAGCCTTCAGGGCTGTTTCGATTGTACTGACTGGGGCATGTTCAAGGAGTCCTGTACCAACATAAATGATCTTACAGATGTTGTCAGCTGTTATGCTTCCTACTGTGTTGATAATGTAATTCCTGATAAAATTGTACAGGTATATCCTAACAATAAGCCATGGGTAAGAAAATCACTTAAGCTGTTATTAAACAGAAAGAGGCAGGCATTTAGGGAAGGTAACTTCTTAGAATTGAACAAGTTGAAAAAGGAAATAAGAAGTGAAATAAGGAGAGCAAAGCAGGGTTATAAAGAAAAAATAAAGAAAGATTTTGGTGGAAGAAATCTACGTTCAGCCTGGGATGGTATGAAAACGGTTATAGGCACCAGGAGAGAAAAGAATGTTAAGGTTGTGTTGGAAGGGTTTAGTTGTGACAGTTTACTTGCATCTGAACTAAACAAGTTTTATTTGAGATTTGATACCTCGAATTTTATGAATGAAATTTTGGAACAGAAATCCCATCTATCTGGAAATGTTTTTATCCCTTTCTTTGATGAACAAGCTGTGGTTAATATGTTTAAACACTCCAGAACTGGAAAAAGCCCTGGCCCTGACAATATAGGCAGTCGCCTGCTCATCTCTTGTGCTGAGCAATTAGGCCCAATTTTTCATTACATCTTCCAGTTGTCGCTAGAGCAACAGAGAGTACCGAACATATGGAAACAGTGTTTCGAAAAACTCAGGGGGACACCTCTTTCCCCCTGCCCCATATTGGAGGTCACTGACCAGAGGAAGCAACTGGTAGATGCTGGAACCAAATTTACCCCCCTTCTCCCATCATTCGCCCCCGGCCAAAAGTAGATGCTGGAATCAAACTTACCCCCCTTCCTTCTCCCATCATTGGCCCCTGGCCAAAAGTAAAACGGCAGGCACCACTGCCCACCCAAGGACGGCAGCTAACTCCTCCTCCCCAGACTGATAAGTATACTTGTGTACAAAATGCAGCAAGCTTTGTCTGATATGTGCCGGGTCCAGGCTGCAAGCCTAGTGGCGCTCATGACTCTTTTCAGGACAAGCCCGGGCCCTGTGTATTAAATTCTTCCTCAATTTATGTTGTGATAGGTAATAGAAAAAGAATGGTGAATCCGCTCATGACTCTGTTCAGGACAAGCCCAGGCCCTGTGTATTAAATTCTTCCTCAATTTATGTTGTGATAGGTAATAGAAAAAGAATGGTGAATCCGCTAAGTAAGAAGAAGCACTTAACTGCAAACTTAGCAAATTTAGCATCCATTCCTCGTCAGCCACAGCCTATCCCAAAAAAATGAGACAGATAATTATTTTAACACACTAAGACTAGCCTTACTAAACGTCAGGTCTTTGGCAGGAAAATCACTTTTAATCAATGATTTTATTATTAAGCACAATCTTGATTTTATGTTTTTAACTAAAACCTGGTTGGGCCATAACAGTGGTGCTGTTCTTATCGAGTCAGCTCCCCCTAACTTCAGTTTTATGAGTGAGCATAGAGTGAATAAGAAAGGAGATGGAGTCGCCATTTAGTTTAATGACTCATTCCATTGTACTCAAATATCTTATGGAAATTTTGCTTCTTTTGAATATGTGACTCTTCAGCTAAGGTCCTCCCCTCGAGCTATATTTCTAAATATCTACAGACCACCCAAATACTGTGCAGTATTTCTTCGATGACTTTACTGAACTGCTGTCTATAATCTGTATTAACTTTGTGTAATTATTGATGGTGATTTCAACATTCATCTTGACAACCCGCAGGATAGAGGCACCAAAGAACTGTGTTGTGTTTTTGAGAACTATGGACTGACTCAGCATGTGACAGAACCCACGCACAATAAGGGGCACACTCTGGACTTGATTATCTCCAAGGGTTTGAACATTTCCAAGGTTGTGGTGACTGAGGTTGCTCTCTCCGATCATTCATGTGTTTTCTTTAACGGCACTATCTCGGTGCCCAAAAGTGTCCAAACTAAGGTAATCAGAAAACAGTATATCACTGAAAACACCGGTGAAACATTCACCTCTCTGGGGTCTCAGTCAATGAGCTTGTAGATAATTACAATTTTAAAATTACAAATGTTATTGATGCCATTGCTCTCACTAAGCCGATAATGGCTTTAAATAGTTTGATCGGTGGTCTCCATAAATGCCGATAGGCCGATCAGATGACGCACTGCCATGGATATATTAAGAGCGCACTACTCGTGAGAACATTTTCTACATGGAGCTAAAATGGCGGCCTCCCTACATTCGGTCTAGCAGTTCTATAAGGTGTCTGAACGGCGGCAGAACAACAGTTGGCCCGCGGAACCAAGGCAGTAGGAAGGCAGCTACCGCTTTTAAAAAGCGGCTGCCACCGGTGGTGTGGCAGCAAATGTGTTTGCGATTACGCCATTCTGACGCTTCTACTAACTGTTACATAATGGCGTAATTTTCAGTTCATAAAAGTGATCGGTGATCGGTATCAGCCGATACGTCTTCCAGCAATTGGTGATCGGCCCCAGAAATCCTGATCGGAGCACCCTTAGAAAAAACAGTGTTGAAAAGCTGAACGCAGGTGGCGAAAAACTAATCTCCAGGTCCACTATAGCACCTATAAAGACAGACTTCGCATTTATAATTTGGAACTGAGGAATGCAAGGCGGTCCTTTCTCTCTGATATTATCATCAGAAACAATAGCCTAATAATTCACGTGCTTTGTTTGCTGCTGTTGATAGGTTAACAAACCCTCCAGTAACGGTAGCATCTGAATTTTTATCTACCAAGGCCTGCAATGATTTTGTTTCCTTTTTCGAAGACAAAATTCAGAAAATTAGACTAACTGTCACTGTCTCCATATCAAGTACAGGATATGTGTTCACACTGGATCACACTGTCCAGGCAAAACAAATTCCAATATCACACAATTTCATACGTTCAACCATAAAAACCTGGAGGATTATACAACATCTGAAAACCTCCTCCTGTTGCCTTTATATTCTACCAACGGGCCTTTTCAAAAATGTTTCAAATTGTATGTCTTCTGATCTTTTACAGATTGTACTCTTGTTAAAGTATTTAATGACATCCACACAGATAGTGGCAAACAAGACTACAGTCTTAGTATTACTTGATCTCAGTGCTGCATTTGACACGGTCGACCATGAAATATTACTAGACCGATTGGAAAACTGGGTTGGCCTTTCTGGCTCAGTCCTAAACTGGTTTGAATCCTATTTAAAGAATAGGGACTACTTTGTATCTATAGGTAATTATACATCTGAACGTACAAGTCCCCCAAGCTTCTGGGGCCTCTTCTGTTTAACATCTACATGCTTCCACTGGCTCAGATTATGGAAAACAACAAAATAAGTTACGATAGCTATGCGGACGACACACAAATTTACATAACCTTATCGCCAGGAGACTATATTCCAATACAAACACTGGCTAAATGCATTGAACAAATTAACGACTGGATGTGCCAGAACTTTCTTAAATTAAATGAAGAAAAAACTGAGGTGGTTGCTTTTGGAGCAAAAGAGGAACGATTAAAAGTCAGCGCTCAGCTTCAAACGACAATGTTAAAAACAACAGACAAAGCCAGAAATCTTGGTGTAATGATGGACTCAGACCTGAATTTCAGCAGCCACATAAAACAATTACAAAGTCAGCCTATTACCACTTTAAGAATATATCAAGGATTAAGGGGATTTATGTCTCAGCAGGATTTGGAAAAACTTGTCCATGCTTTTATCTTCAGTAGACTTGATTACTATAACGGTGTCTTTACAGGTCTCCCTTTAAAAACAATCAGACAGCTGCAGCTGATTCAGAACGCTGCTGCTCGAGTCCTCACTAAGACCAAGTTGATCACATCACTCCAGTTCTGAAGTCTTTACACTGGCTTCCAGTGCCTCAAAGAATTGATTTCAAAATACTTTTGCTAGTTTATAAATTACTAAACGGTTTAGGTCCAAAATACATTTCTGACCTGCTAGTAAACTACAAACCACCCAGACCTCTCAGGTCGTCTGGGACAGGTCTGCTTTCTGTCCCCAGAGTCAGAACTAAACAGGGGGAAGCAGCGTTTATTTTTTATGCTCCACATATCTGGAACAAACTTCCAGAAAACTGCAGGTCCGCTGCAACTCTCAGTTCTTTTAAATCAAAGCTGAAGACCTTTCTTTTTGATGTTGCCTTTCGCTAAATATGTGTTCATTTCTTATACTTAAGTTGCATTGTTGAAACTGTATGAAAATCTATATAAGCATATAAAGAGAAATTAAAAAGTAAGACCGGTGGGACCGGCCCGTTCTCGGAACGGCAAGGATTGCTGGTGGATTACGTGTATAGAGCAACAGCTTATACATTGTCCGATGCTAGCAACATAAAATCTCGTATTTTATCTGCTTTTATATTTTTAACTGTTTTTAACTGCTCTTTAATGTTTAATTTCTTATACTGCACTGTAACTTTAATTCTCGTATTTTAATCGTTTTCATTTAAAGCACTTTGAATTACCCTGTTGCTGAAATGTTCTATACGAATAAAGCTGTCTTGCCTTGCCTAACAGCTGACTGTTTCTGCAACAACAAAGCACAGTCCCTAGTCTCTTTTCCTTTTCTCCTTATCACTTTATGTAAAAGTTCTGATGTTCACAAGCTCTTGCATCCCCTCATTTAGTACTATGTTCTGCACAGCTACAAAGAAAAACATGTTTTAGTGATTGTTTGTATTATTAAGGCAGAGAAAAGTGTAAAAATACAAACATTGTTGAAGATATGCTAAGTTCCGCATCCCTGACATGTGATGACATAGAAGAGAGTAGGCCTACAGTATGTGTAACCTAAATGTAAAAACAGAAGTTTCTCCTCAGGTTGTTGCTGCCGGGAGGAGATGTAGATCTTCAAACTTCACAGTTCAGCCAAGCAGCCAAGATCTTCTACAACTTGGCACTGAAGGTAAACATTTTTTGACTTGTTCAACTGTCTGCCAAGATGATGTGACAGCTCAGGATACCACTGAAAGAGAGTATAGAGTAAATCATTGTGTTATTACCTCATTGGCTCTGCTTAATGCTTTTCTCATTAAAGGATACACTCACATTTTTCACCTATTGGTGCTTTCACACTGGCCTCATATAGTTTGGTTAAATCACAAGTTGGTTTTCCTGGTAATACTTTATAATAAGGTTACATCAATTAGCATTACTTAATGCATTAATAAACATTAATTTACCATTAATTAAGGTGTGTATTAAACATTTATTAATCATGCTTATTTTTGTTCATGTTAACTAAGGTATTAATTTATTCATTATTTACCATTAGATAATGCCTTAACTGTTAATCTCAGTTAAGTAAGGTGTCTTTTTACTATTAGTTAATGCAGTAAGAAGGGTTGACTAACTGTTAACAACAGTTAATTAAGGTGTATATTATATCATTAGAAAATGCAATACTAAGCCTTGACTAATTGTTAATAACCCTTAACTAAGGTGTCTATACTACTATTAGTTAATTTAGTGAAAAGCCTGGACAAACAGTAACAGTTAACTAAGGGATCTATTTACCATTAGTAAATGCATTGACTAACTGTTATTAACAGTCAACTAAGGTGTCTACTTTACCATTAGTTAATGCAGTAACAAGCCTTGACTAACTGTTAATAACAGTGAACTAAGGTGTATAATTTACCATTATTTAATATTAAAAACATTTAACTATGGTGTCTATTTGCCATTAGTTAATGCAGTAAAAAGACTTGAGTAACTGTAAATACTAGTTAACTAAGGTGTCTATTTTACCCTTAGTTAATGCAGTAACAAGCATCATTTACCAGTTAATCATACAATATTGAACATTGGGTAAATGTTAACAAATGTCTCTTGATAACGCGTAAACCCTTAGTTGATGTTAATTAAGGTATTTCCTAATATTACTCGGTGTTTGATAAAGATGTTTGACAGCACGTATGGCTTAAGGTTCACAACCAAGCCATGTCATTATGAGAAAACTGTTTTTAATGTTTATTCACGGGTTATGGTTGTCCACATACCTTTGTCCACTATATTTGTCCATCCTCCAACGTATGACTTACTTGTGGTAGAGGGTGCGATCAGTGAAGAGACTCCATAGTCTCCATGCAGAGGTTTGCTTGTTCCTTTCTGTTCATCTAGACATTGCCTTAAAGCCCAACCTATATACATTATTGTGCATGCTATATAATCATTACTTAACCATAACTGTTAACAATTGATTAATGTATAATAATACTGCAAAAGCATTAGTAAACCATAAGTAAACAGTTATTAATGCTCTTTTGTATCCTTATTGTAAAGTAGAGAGCATTTGCACCGTTTTTAATATTAAATAATGGTAAATTATACACCTTAGTTCATTGTTATTAACAGTTAGTCAAGGCTTGTTACTGCATTAACTAATGGTAAAGTAGACACCTTAGTTGACTGTTAATAACAGTTAGTCAATGCATTTACTAATGGGAAATAGATCCCTTAGTTAACTGTTGGTTGGCTCTCTTTAACTAATGGTTTAACTAAAGTTTGTCCAGGCTTTTCACTATATTAACTAATAGTAGTATAGACACCTTAGTTAAGGGTTATTAACAGTTAGTCAAGGCTTAGTATTGCATTTTCTAATGATATAATATACACCTTAATTAACTGTTGTTAACAGTTAGTCAACCCTTCTTACTGCATTAACTAATAGTAAAAAAAAGACACCTTACTTAACTGAGATTAACAGTTAGTTAAGGCATTATCTAATGGTAAATAATGCATAAATTAATACGTGAGTTAACATGAACAAAAATAAGCATGGTTAATAAATGTTTAATACACACCTTAATTAATGTTTATTAATGCATTAAGTAATGCTAATTGATGTAACCTTATTGTAAAGTGTTACCGTTTTCCTCTTGGTGCGATTTGTATGGGCAGGTGTGAATGCAGCAATCAAACTGGGGTGCTCAACAAAAGCTGACCAAACGTACTGAATCTCCTTGATGAGGTGGTCTCAGTAGTCTTTCAAATAGACTCTGGAGCAGTTCGTTAGTGGTGAGAATGGGATTGGACCTTGAACAGAACCAAGTGCTGGAGAACCACACATTTCTGGACTAAACCAGCTGCCATCGTCAGCTGTGCTGTGCATTATGGGATAAGGACAAGTTTGCACTTCAGCAACATAAGTTGCTTCCCATGTCCCTTATTCGATAGCTCCTCGACCTATGGTCCTCGGCTGAACTGGATGTTGTTCTGTCCCTCCTCGGTGAAGGCTGTCTCAAAGCTCTTATTTCTGCCCCGAGGAGGCAAGTGGCGGAGTTGTGGATGCAATTTAAGGGCCATGGGATGCACCTCTAGCCACATGGCAACTGGCGGACAATCTTGGAGTCGTCGTACAAATTTTCTCTGAACACACAAGAACAGCGAAATTACATTGTTTAGCAAACGGCTCAGGGAAAGGGGGTTTCATAGATCCGTTGAACAGTCATGCACTGTTGACAGATCTATGAACCCCCACTGTTTTTAGAAAATACGTTCAATGATGTGAATGTTGTCACGTGACTTGTGTTGCTGCAGTTTGGTTCGTTTCACCAACCCATCAACTGATTCGGACCAGAGCAAACAGTGTGGTGTGAAAAGGAATGTTTTTGCCCATGAACCGAACTTCCAATGTGAAAACACCCTAAAACAAAACTCACATATCGACATTGAAAGAGATTTTGATCACTCTAATTGTTCCTCCAGTCTTGATGACATTGGTCAATGTAAGTGATTGGGGACAAAATCCTGGCTGGCTTAGACAAATCGAGTAGAATTTTTCCAAGGAGATACTGTCTTTTTAGTACAAAATTCCCTTTGGAACTTTGGTACTACAAAGACTGTAATATTGGAAGATTTGTCAAACTCAGACTGTCGATCCACATTAAACCTCAGCTGTACGTGACGTGAATGTATGCATAGGTATGAGATGGAAGCCCTTAGCTTGTAGGTGAAATAGAGCATTCTGTGTAGAATTTCTTGGACAAATAACTTTACACCTCCCTCAGTGTCAGCTTCTCATTCCTCACTGTCTTGTCCACTGCAGGCCAATGATGCTGGGGACTACTTCCCCATCTGGGGAACGTGTCAGGGCTTCCAGCAGCTGTCCGTCCTCACAGCCAACAAAAACCTGCTAACCCTCACTGATACCAAGGCTGTGGCTCTACCTCTCACTCTCACACCAGGTATTCGTCTCTGTCCCTGTCCTCTGCTCTTGTTCTGCTTGTCTCGTTTGCTCTTTTCTTCTCTCTTCTTCTTCAGCAACCTCTTGTCATAAAGATGAACAATTATTTTCTCCTGTTTTCGGTTGCGCCTGCCTCTCTTCTCAGATGCAGTGTCTCAGCTTATAGTCCTATAGTTCTTTTTCTGTCAAACAAGTTTAGCTGGGAAAGCAAATATAAGTGCCACTCTGCATTCTGCTGCTATGGTACTGTGATGTGATCATGACTGAACACATAATGTGCAGCAGAACTGATATAAAAGGTCCCTGTGAAATTCATCTTTACACAACAGGAGCTGACTAACCAGAGGAAACTATGTGGAGTTTTGCATACATGTAAAAAACGTCCCAACAGCGTTGGGTGACCACAGGATTCCCGAGGACAGTTGCTGTATAATACCAAATGATTAAAGTGTACAGTAGTAGAGTCCTCCTAGCAAAATACTAAAATAATACAACTACATATTTCTTCCACCTCTACAAAAAAAAAAATGTCATTTTCAGTTCAGCTAAGCTGTTAGGCCAGCTACAGTCGTAGAAAGAAAGTAGACATGATAATATATTATGCATATTACTTTTAAGAAGTGTTTTAAGTAATAATTTAACCAAATGTAGCTGGCCATCCCTTACCGCTGATCCTACTGCCAAAGGACTGATTTTAATAGTAATGCTGTATTAAACCATTAACTTTTACTAAGGTAACTTTCTCCCTCCTGTGTTGTGTGAACTGCTTGTCCGGACCTCCTGCCCTACCACTAATCTGTGTCCGTCCTCTAGCGGCCCAGTCCAGCCGTCTCTTCCGAAGTTTCCCCAAGGATCTTCTGCAGTCTCTGGCCGAGGAAAACGTCACTTCCAACTTCCACAGATGGAGTCTGTCTATGCAGGTATTCTTTTTGCTCCCCGTCTCTTTCACTTTTCTGCCCACTCTTGAAAACCATGAACACCTGGCATGGCCGTAAATCTGTTAGTTATTCATATCTTTGTTTTTGGTTGTTCTGTTCAACAGGACTGGTTGTTCTGTTCTGTTCTGTGTAAATGAGCAACCATTCTCTATCCCATATGAACAAGACCCTAAGCTACTGCTGTAGCTGCAGAGTAGCATTGACTGCATGAACACCTGGAATTGCCGGAATCTCCTGGTGTAGTTATTAGTTAAGAGAAGCTAATTATAATTTCAGACCGTTCTCTATTTTTGAAACTGGTAAATGAGCAACCATTCTCTATGCCATATAAACAAGACCCTAAGCTACTGTTGCAGCCACGGTTAACTGCATGAACTACACATTCTCCCTCCTGTTTAAGTCAGGCTTGGTGTCCAAGGGGTTTCAAGACCAAGATCATGGGTTTAATTCCCATCCATGCCCTTAGAGCATCTGGTGTAATGGATGTCCATTGCTGGGATGAAGCCTCACATCCAACACGATCCTCCCCTCTAGTTATCTAAACTATATATGCTTATTGCTGCCAAGGACGGTTGAGATTGGTTTAAAGAAATACAAACAACAAGAGTGCTTTTTACCCCCATCCCAGAATAGATAAGTGGTGTAGCCAGAACACACTGCAGTGCTGACACACATGTTGTGTAGCTAGTACATCAACCAAAATCCTGCTATTCTTCCTACCACAGACACACGTAAAAATACTCAGCTGTGACTAGATGCAGTTAGGCGTTGTGGCCAACTGGTATGGCGTTGATCTCGTACCAAATCCAGACTTTTTTTAACCGAGAAATCAACAATGTAGAGCTCAAATATGGGCGGTTTTACGAAAATTGATGGCTAATTTTGTATGACTGTATCAGACTATGACAGCTGGCGGCTTCCGGCCAGGTTTGATGCCCTCCCGCTCTGCCTCTCCCCTTCACAGACCCACTATATGAGCTGGAGCTCTGTCAGGATCTCACACACGAGCTGCGCTGTGTACTTTAGAAAGAAGAAAGTTTGGAAGTTTTTCAAGGATGTTGAAAATGAACCACGGTCATAAATGCATTGATCCAGGCTGTACAACGGAATACTGGGCCAGAGAAAAGTGTTTAGAACGAGTATATCGGATCTAACGCAGCAGTGCAGAGGACGTGCCTGCAGGGCTGTCTCTGTTAAATGTCCCTGCGCTGACTAGCTACAGGGTGAGTTGTGATTCCTTGGTGGAGGTTTTTTATGTCCCAAGGATAACGTTACAACAACACTAGTTGTAATGAAAGTGTCGAAACTTAGCATTTTATCTGGCTGTTTCTAGGCCTGTCGCGATAGTCAATAAATCAAAAATTCGCACAATAATCAAAATTTGCTCGATAATTTTTTCGGCCGCGATAATTTCCATTTGCATGCTTGTTTGTTTTCCTTGTCTCTCTTTCTCTCTCTCTCTCTCTCTCTCTCTCTCTCTCTCACCCACCACTCTCGGTTCCTTAGTGTAACAAGGAGTGAACCCTCTTGTCAGTCTCATGGCCTTTGTGTGGGGAGGCGGGACTCCTGGCGGAGAGAGAGAGACGCTAGCTGAGAGTTGGAGGGCGCCGTGTTACTCTGCGTCCTTTTTTCTTCCTTTTTATTCCAAACCACACTGTTGACAACCTGCAGGTGGAGGCATGGATGTATTAAGAGAACGGGTGGAGGCGGTGCAGACAGGCTCGGATATAAACGCTGCGGGTCGCTGTGGACTTGTGTCAATCCTGAAAGCGGTTTCAGTAAAGTGACAATGCACAGAGCATTAACCAGTACAAGCCTACAGCTGTCCACTGTCCGTGTGTCAGAGGCTCCCAGACGGTGAACTGAGACTTCGTTACCTGCTTGTCGGTCAAAGGTTAATGATCGGTTATTTAATTTCATTGTGCTTTCTTTTGGAAGGCTGGCAGCCAAACATCGGCACTTACTAGCTAATTAATTAGCCTGAGGTAAACGATAGATATCAGTAAACAGAAGTGACGTGCTGGCTGGCGTCTGGTGTGTGTGTGTGTGTGTGTGTGTGTGTGTGTGTGTGTGTGTGTGTGTGTGTGTGTGTGTGTGTGTGTGTGTGTGTGTGTGTGTGTGTGTGTGTGTGTGTGTGTGTGTGTGTGTGTGTGTGTGTGTGTGTGTGTGTGTGTTGGCCCGCTCCCGCAAAGCTTCGACCTGCAGACAGCAGCAGAAAGTAGCTGCAGCTTCACCAAAATGAAGACTGAAAAACAGAACTATTTTGGTACGAACAGTTACTCGCCACGTATAGATAGATATAATTTATTAATTATTAGGGCTGTCAAATGATTAAAATTTTTAATCAAATTAATCAGAATTTTCAGTGGATTAATCATGATTAATCACTATTTGCAATTACACCTGAATCCTAACCATTTTTTTTCTGAAATGCATACCAAAAGATACTAGTGCTGTCAAGCGATTAAAATATTTAATCGTATTAATGTCATAGTTAACTTGCAATTAATCGTACATTTTTATCTATTCTAAATGTGACTCATTTCCTGGTTCTCGTTCTCTTTCATAACCAACGTAAAATCAAGGAGAGGGTTTTCCTGCTCCAGGTTTCCCACCGTGGTCAGAAAGAACAGAGGAGACACTTTGTTTCTCTCACTGACTGTAGAGTCACTACTCGCTCGCTCCGAAGCTAATCGCCGTGACGAGCCTACTAGCTACGCGGCTAGCAAGCTCAAACCATACTGTCTTTGGCTCAAACCATGGATGTATTAAGAGCTCAAACCGGCCGCGGCTTGTGTCTGTTTTGTTTCCGGTCTGCGAAATTACAAGACCCGCCCTTGGCGTCCAAGGTAACCTAACTCAATTTGTTCAGGTCCTATGAAATGCCTAAACCAAACCAATCAGCTGCTTCGTAGGGCGGGACATGGCGTGGCCATAGACAGTTAAAGAAGTGGACTAACAGATCCAACAGATCCCGTTGCTCTCTCTATGCGTTAATCGTGCGTTAAAAAAATGATCGGCATTAAAATGGGTTTGCGTTAACGCGTTAAACTGACAGCCCTATTAATTATATATTATTATTTAAATTTAATATTTAGTGTTTAATAAATAATTGTTAAATGGTGTACAGATTCTGTAGTCTATCGCACAAACACTCGAGGAATGCTGCAAACATTTGACAGCCAGTAAGAATTACCTGGGAGAACATACGTGTCACAAACGGCTATTCCACAACTGTACAACAGCGTGAAAGATGACATACTAAAGGAGATCAAATACATATTGTGGATATTTAAAATGTCTTCCAGTTCCAGTGTTAAATATTCCTTAGAAATACATGTTTATTGATCTTTGAAAAGGTGTACCTGCATTATTATGCCATTATCATTGTATTAGATAAAAAATGGTCTCAGAACAACAATATTATAATTTATCGCAATAATTTCTGGGGCAATTTATCGTCCAGCAAAATTTGTTATTGTGACAGGCCTAGTTGTTTTAGCCGCTGCAGCTGCTGCTCGCGTCCGGGCATGTCTGGGCATGTCTGTACTATCGGTAACAGTGTGTGTGTGTGTGTGTGTGTGTGTGTGTGTGTGTGTGTGTGTGTGTGTGTGTGTGTGTGTGTGTGTGTGTGTGTGTGTGTGTGTGTGTGTGTGTGTGTGTGTGTGTGTGTTTGCTGTGTGCCAGGCAGCGATGTGTGTGTGCGTGTGCATGTGGCACCCATATTTGAGCTTTACATAGTTGATTTCTCGCATAAAAAAGTCTCAGAAGTGAATTTAGTAATGAAATAGCAGACGAACAATGTATAACATTGCAATGTCTGAAATATGAGACCTGCTGTCTTGTTTCCATTGTATGGTATGTGCTTCGCTCAACCAATCAGTGCACAGCTCATCTAAATATTCATGAGCAGAGCATATATGGCAGAAAACCTGTCATTCATTTTAAAGCCAATTCACAGTGTGGCTTTGGGGAGAATAGAAGAGCACCTGGGCCATTTTCAGCCCAACCAATGTCACATACCCTATAAGGAGACCTTAAGGAACAGTGGGAAATACCCTATATAATCATTCTATCACCCCTTTAACTGCTCCTCAGATCTCTGCAGGGTAAATCCAGGCAGCCAGCTACACTATCTGTCCAATCTGAGTTTTCTGTTGCACGACTAAAACAACTTTTGAACGTACACGTTCCACCAAAACAAGTTCCTTCCCGAGGCTAATTTGCAGGGACGCCGTGGCTCCGCTCGGCACTTAGCGCTGCCCAAGACGATTGTGATTGGTTTAAAGACATGCCAACAAACCAGAGCATGTTTTTCTCCCATCCCACAATGTTGTGTGGACTAGCCAGACCCTCCGCAGCACTGTGGAGGAATGTCTGGCAATGCGAGACTAGTCCTGATGAGTGTACTTGTGCAAGGCACTCAATGGCAACCTGTTATTAGAATTACCCTTAAAATGTTTCAACTCAACCATTAGCATCAAGTCACCATACATCAGTATGTTTGACCAGATCAGTATGTTTCAAACACAGGGTTTGTCAGATCGTCAAACTGAAACATGAAGGCTGCCAAAAAAGTGAGTTCAGTCAGAAAGCTCACGTTTGAAATGTTTATTATTACAGCAGAATATTGTGTTTGGTGGCCAGACTCCGATCTCATCACTCCCCGCAGATTGGGTTTACATGAGATATTAGGGAGTGATGAGAAAGTAGCATCCCCCCTGGCTTGAGCCTGCAGGTGGATGCTGGGGGGTGGTGGTGGGGCTGCAATACGGGTGCAGGGCAGCAGCAGCATTGACAAGCAGAGATGGGGAAATTGTGCAGCTTAAATAGACCGCCAAATTGATGGGGTGTGTTTTGGTAAATGATACAGAGAGTGAAGCATGTCACCTGTGTATACAGTGGTGCAGCTCGAGTTGACATCCTGAACTAGCTCGCAGGCGTTGCACCATTTTAGTCAAGCAGAGCCATACCACACGCCGTACAGTGGAAACAAGTTATTAGTGTATTTTCTCATGTAGGAGTCCTGATGAACGTCCTTGCAGAAGGCATGTTTCAACTCACCCCAGGTTTTTCCTGCATAGAGGAATTTTTGGTAAGTGTGTAAGTGTAGCCTAGGTCCCAGATCCGATTTTTTAATTGTTTTACTTGACATAAATAAAGACGTTTTCACCATAAATTGTTGTCTAAAAATGTACCAGAATGCAGGAAATGAAGTCTTTGACGCTCCACATTTCCTGATATCCCCCACCTAATTTGTGTCACCCCCCCACAAAGGCCCATTCTGAGTCAGTAAAACCCCTGGCATCAATTCTCCATACACCAGTTAGTTTGACCACATGTCTTTATGGTTGTTCCACACAGAAGAAGCAAAGTAGTTTTAGGGCTACGAACAACTATTTTAATATTAGTCAAGTCAATATGAAATCTCTGCCTTTGAACCAACAGAACTACAGCCGGAATGCCAAGCTTAAGAGGTTCTACAAGGTCCTGTCCACTAACAATGATGGGAAGAAAGAATTCATCTCCACAATGGAAGGTACCATTCCTCCCTGGCTACTTTGCAGTTTGCTGTATCCTTTGTGTTGTTCACTGTACTTATTCAGATTATTCAGATTCAGATATTGTTGGGAATCGCAGAGATTATGAAACGGGTAATTTTGATTAGTAAGTTGATTTTAATGACCATGATGGTCCTATTTGATGGTATGATCAGTAAATGAGCAAGTTTTCTTTCCTTTTTCTTGGCCTGCTGACAATGTTTCTGGTTTTCCTCCTAGCCTACCGCTACCCATTGTATGCAGTGCAGTGGCATCCAGAGAAGAGCCCCTTTGAGTGGATAGATAAGCCAGGCATGATTCATTCCACCACTGCTGTAAGAGCCTGCTTCTACACTGCCAGCTTCTTTGTCTCTGAAGGTAACCCGAGGCACCTCTGTATGCTTCTATTATCCCTCTCAGGTTGTTACCAGCACTTTTTGTTCATCCATTTCTAGGCCTGTCACGATAACAAATTTTGCTGGCCGATAAATTGTCCCAGAAATTATTGCGAAAAACGATAATATTGTCGTTCTGAGACCATTTTCATCTAATATAATGATAATGGCATAATAATGCAGGTACACCTTTTCAAAGATAAATACACTTTTATTTCTAAAGAATATTTAACACTGGAACTGGAAGACATTTTAAATATCCACAATATGTCTTTGATCTCCTTTAGTATGTCGTCTTTCACGCTGTTGTACAGTTGTGGAATAGCCGTTTGTGACACGTATGTTCTCCCAGGTAATTCATACTGGCTGTCAAATGTTTGCAGCATTCCTCGAGTGTTTGTGCGATAGAGACTCTGTACTACATTTAACAATTATTTATTAGACACTAAATATTCAATTTAAATAATATATAATTAATACATTTATCTATCTTATATATACCACACACACAGACACACAGAAACACACACACAAACGCAGCTACCACATCACTTCTGTTTACTGATTGCTGTCGTTTACCTCAGGCTACCGGTTAATGTTCTGTGCGTTGTCGGACACATGCAGCTGATACCGCTTGCGAGACTGACACAAGTCCACAGCGGCGTGTATGTCCACCGCCTCCACCTGCAGGTTGTCAACTGTGTGGTTTATGAAAGGGAGAAAACAGGACGGAGAGTAATTAAAGCCATTTTTCACAGGGGATATCGCTCGTATACTGAGACAGAGAGAGAGAGAGAGAGAGAGAGAGAGAGAGAGAGAAGGAAAACAAACAAGCATGCAAATGGAAATTATCACGGGCGGAAAAATTATCGAACTCATTTTTTTTATCGTGCGATTAATTGATTCATTGACTGTCGCGAGAGGCCTATCCATTTCCTTATCTCCAAAGGCTATAGGTCAATTGAAATTTGATGGAAAGTTAGGCTGTGAGCCAAGAAAGATCTGATTAGTTTGACTCAAAACTCCTGATGCAAAATAATAATTATTTACAATTATAACTACTATGTTTTATTTTGTTCAAGATAAACCTTGAAATTGTCATGATTTTCTACTCTGTTTACAATCTTCACCAAATTTTTTATATATTCAGTAACAGGGACACTGGCGAGATTGACGCCGCTCCGTCTGGCTTGTTTAGTTTTTTGTTTTCACGTATGTTGCTTGTAAAAATGGAATAATTTTACTCTTTTTCACGAATACATTGATACTTTTATTTGATTTTCATACTCAGTTCATTAGCAAAGTTCAATAGTCATAAAGAGCTATGCATTTTATCATCTATCCGCAGTATTTTGTTTTATACGGGGTTGGAGTCAGACATGACATGATGCCACTAGGACTACTTACTCACAACAACTTCATGCATAGGCTACATCTGCTGGAGTAAGGATGAGGAAATATTTAATAAGTGAATTTTACCGGTTATGGGGGAACTATGCACCTTCTGCGGAGCTTCTGTGCCCAAAGTATGTCCACCGAGGATCTCGTTGCAACATGGCTCGTAAGGATGGCAAGGGGAGGTGGTCTTGCACTTCTCTATGAACTATAAACTGACACTACTCTCTGTGCCTGATCACGCCTCTTTGAACTGTTAAACTCAGAGGACCCACACTCACCATTATTGCGGTATTGTACAGACCACCTAAACCATTAAATATGTTTATTCCTGAACTTTCAACTGTTCTTACTGCCTTGAATGCAATATCTCCTAATGTCATCCTGATGGGGGATTTTAATATACATATGGAAAACTTTTCTAATGCATTCACAAAAGACTTGATGGATATGCTTGACTCCTGGCATCACACAATATGTTAACTTTCCAACCCACAACAAAGGACATATTTTAGATCTGGTGAAACCAGAGAAACTCACTTCTCTAATTGTCACTTATCCCTCCCTTGCTTCTAATATGTCATTGGATGATTTATTTGACCACTATAATGACTGCATGTCTACAGCACTTGACACACTTGCTCCTATGAAGACACAAACTGTTTCATTTGTGCACTCCGCTCCTTGGTTTACACCTGAACTTCGGCAGATGAAATCCTTGGGTCGACGCCTGGAGCGGCTGTCAAAAAAGACTGGTCTTACTGTGCATAAAGACATGTACTCTGAACACCTACATCAGTATAAAAACGCCCTCTGTGTTGCAAACACAGAGGGCGTGTACCCAAACTCGGGATACGCAACTCAGAATCTGGACTGTCCCGGTAAAACCGGGACAGTCCAGATTCTGAGTTGCGTATCCCGAGTCCCGACAAAAGCCTGTCGGGACGCTAAAACGTCTCGGTTTACACCGATCATTAACTAAACCAAACAATGTGTGTGTGTGTATGTGTGTGTGTGTGTGTGTGTGTGTGTGTGTGTGTGTGTGTGTGTTGTTGATTAGAATAACACTGGTAACACTTCACGGTAAGGGTACATGAATGATGCAACGAGGG
This sequence comes from Gymnocephalus cernua, assembly GCA_023631565.1. Taxonomy (NCBI): domain Eukaryota; kingdom Metazoa; phylum Chordata; class Actinopteri; order Perciformes; family Percidae; genus Gymnocephalus; species Gymnocephalus cernua. The sequence goes on along the minus strand of CM042428.1, from coordinate 11,484,661 downwards.
TACATACTATGCAACGATAATCAGTGAAGGACAAGGACACACCATATTTCCACTGTTATTTATTATTATTTATATTTCCACTGTTAATCCTTAAGCCACCTGATAACATCACCTATCAGGAACTCTCTAAAGGGTCTTCCTGAGCTTTTCTTTTTTTTAAAGATTTTTTTGGGGGTTGGGCTTTTTCCTTTATTTAGACAGTGACAGTAGATAGACACAAAAGGGGAAGAGAGATGGGGGATGACACGCAGCAAAGGGCAGCCATCTATTGCTCCGATGAATACATCAAGACTTCACACCTCTCTTCTCTCTGGCACTGTACCACCATCCTTTAAAATTGCTATCGTCAGACCAATGCTGAAAAAACCTGGATTGGATTCTGACAACTTCAACAACTACAGGCCTATTTCCTACCTGCCTTTTCTGTCCAAAGTTCATGAGAAGATAGTGGCAACTCAACTCCAGGATCACCTGAAGGACAATGATCTCTTCGAGCCATTCCAGTCTGGATTTTGTCCTATGCACAGTACTGAAATGGCCATGATTAAGATTACTAATGACATCCTCTGTGCAGCTGATGGACTTATTTCCATTCTGATTCTCCTTGATTTCAGTGCAGCCTTTGATACCATCTCTCACCATCTTCTCCTGGAACGTTTAGCCAATATCAGAGTTCACCTCCTATCTCTCTGAAAGGACACAGTACATACAAATGCTGAGTTGCAAGTCTGAGAGTAGCGCTGTGACAAGAGGGGTGCCGCAAGTGTCTGTGTTGGGCGCCCCTCTGTTGTTCATTATCTACCTCCCACTGGGCACTATCCTCAGGCAACATGGTGTTCAATTTCACTGCTATGCGAACAACACCCAGCTCTACTTATCTACAAAACCCACTGCCACTCTTCCGCCAGCTGTAATCACTGCCTGCCTCCATGACATAAACTCGTGGATGACACAAAACTACCTGAAGCTAAATAACAGTAAGACTGAGCTGCTAGTGGTTGGCTTCAAATCAGCTCTTGTTAAGATGAAACCTTTCACCCTTTCTGTAGATGGCAGCAGCATCCCTTGCTCCAACCAGGTCAAGAGCCTTGGTGTCATACTGGACAATACACTCTCATTTACTGTGCACATAAACAGTATGTCTCAAAGGAACATTTCACGGCTTCGCCCAGCGCTCACCCAGCAGAGTGCAGAAGTCCTTGTCAATGCATATGTGACATCCCGCCTTGACTACTGTAATTCCATCTTGTCTGGAATCCCTAATAAGCTACTCCACCGGCTACAACTCATTCAGAATTCTGCTGCAAGGATTATAACATGCTCCAAATCCACTGGCCATGTAACACCATTTGCAACTGCACTGGCTTCCAGTTGCATACAGAATACGTTTCAAAGTCATATACCTCACTGACATCCTGGAAGTTTACACCCCTGCCCGCTCACTGAGATCCTCCTCAGCAGGCCTACTGCATGTCCCGTGTGAACCTCAGCACCCTCACCCTCACCCTAACCCTCAGCTACGCCGCCCCAAAGCTGTGGAATTCACTGCCAGACCACATCAGACATTGTGACTCAATTACTGACTTTAAAAACAGACTTAAAACATATCACTTGAGGATAGCTTATGGACTGACTGACTTTTATTTATTTAAAATTTATATATAATATTAATAATTTTAACGATGTTTAATGATTGTTTGTGAAGTGACCTTGGGTGTCATGAAAGGCGCTTTAAATAAAATGTATTATTATTATTATTAGGGTTGGGTTAAAATAATCCATTTTCCATGTTTGAGTGATCTGATATCGATTTATAAAATCCAGTAATTGATCTTTTAATATAGCATATTCACCATGGATGTGGTGAATTGACTCCCTTTTAGGGTCAATTCTTAATATAAGCATTAACCTGGGGCATTATAAAAAACATTTGAGGGTTTCTTCTTGCTTGTACAATTTACAGTATTACAGAAATTTCCCTAACCTAACTGATAGCAAATCTGAAATGTAATAGAGTCGGGACCTTGTGAATCGGAAAGGAATCAATTAATTTAATCATTGGCTATACCCCATCCTAATTATGATGATCCAGAAAACAATCAGTTCAGTAGCTCTCCTGGAGCTTTCAATTTTATCACATGATCTTCATCAGCAGATGGAGTTTGCGGAGTTCTCATGTCAATCTTCAAATTTCCATTTTTTGTCTGAGCACTTTAAGGATATTTTGCCCATGTTGGGGAATTTCTTGATCTGTGCAAGTGAAACTGAATTGACAGACACACACACACACACGCACACTTACTGTCTTTTTTAATTTACACTCTCCCCTTTTCCTTCCTTCCTTCCTTCAGCCATGAAGAACCAGCACCATTTCTCCAGTGCTGTGGAGGAAGAGCGAGCTCTCATCTATAACTTCTCTCCCGTCTACAGAGGCATACATGCCATCTTCGTGCAGAACTATTACTTTGACTGATGGACAGTATACCGAAGACCAAGCAGACCTGGGCTCAGTCTAATCAGAATTTGTCATAAGTATCGTCATCTTGGCCCATGTTTAAAACCAAACTTTACTTCTTTTAATCAGTGTTTCTCAAACGTTTTCGGACCAAGGATCACTTACCCAATAAAAAACCAAACCTAACGGACCACCTTACAGCCAAAATATCCCCAAAAACAACAGCCTTCTTACTTCAACAGTATATTACAAACAGCCAAATTAAATGAGAGTTTCTAGAAATAGCTTACTTATTGTTTCTTTTGCCATCTTAATACAAGAAGAGGAACAATGATGCTGCTTATGCTTGAAGCAATGTCTGTCTTAAAGCTATAGCGCGTAGTTTCTGTCTCCCTCATTAGGAATTCTAAGCAATGACACCAACACTGTCGGCGCATCCACATGACGCAAGCACCCCCAGCCCTCTCCCACGCAGTTGTAGCGTTTAACCCGTCAAATGAAGGAGGACATAGGGGATAATAAAAACATGATGGACTCTTCAGAAGAAGTAATTATCTTGTCATTTTATGTCCTCTTCGTCTCCAAAGCTGAACTGTGCTGTTGTTCTTTCTCAGCGGTGACATAAAAGGGTGGCACAAATTTGCTGAAGTCCGACAACACAAATTTCTTTTTTTTTTAAAGCCAATTTAACTAATAATTTGCACACAAGTTTATTCACTGTAATATTGAAAATAACACATTTATGCTCCTCCTTATTATGCTTTGGAGTTGCTGGCAGACAGTTTGAGAAACACTGTTTTGAATTTGAAATTACATTTTTTTATTTATTTTTATTTGACAAATAATGGTTTCTACGGAGCCCCGGAGGTGACATGGAGGAAAAACAAACAAACGAAGAACCAAAAAAAGGGGGGGTAACGGAACAAATGCTAAACTCAAGATCTTGAGTTTTTGACATGGAGGGAAAAAAAAGATCAAGAAAAGTCGGGATCTCGACTTTCAAAGTCGAGATTTGGCGGAGAGTTCCGTGGCCCGCGGCAGCATTCTCTTCTCCCGGTCAGGAATCCAGCTTTGCCTCGCTGCTGCGCCGGTCCTCGCTGATCTAGATGGGACTGGCCAAAGACAGAGTGGTGATAGGGAGGATCTTCCACGTAGTCCAGGACAAGCTGTACGTCGATTTTGGCGGGAAGTTCCATTGCCTTTGCCGGCGGACGGAGAGAAGCTATAGCTGGGCAGCAGAGTCCGTTTGCGGCTGCAGGATCTGGAGCTCACTGCCTGCTTCGTGGGAGCCAAAAAAAGCGAAGCTGTGTTCCTGCCCGGGGGAAGACACGGAGCTCATTGCCGGAGGATTGGAGGTCGAAGGCTACATAAATATCATAAAACACATTCTCACCTGTGGCTGTGAAATGTTATCCCTTGCTGTTTTTCTTTCGTTCGACCATCCATAAGCAGCACAAAAGTCCGGCATCTCCGTATTGATCTGAATGCAGGAAAACTAATTTGTCAGATCATTGGCAGAGGTAATTTTACACCAATGAGAAAACATTTATGAATGAAGACATTGATTTTAGCTAATAAAATACTTAAAACTCTAAACAGTGTACATTTAAGAAAAAAATTGTTAATGTTAGCACAGCAGGTGTGAGCACATCATCAGGTGCACCTGGTGTTTGAAATAGTTTCACCCCATTCCTGTGCCTCTAACTTCCTGGTTTCCTAAAGGGATCTGGCTGGGAGCAGTCAGCGAAGAAGTTGGTTTTAAACTGATGATGCCAGATGACTTAAAGGCATTTTAAAAAACATTTCTTAAGATGAGCGCCTTGGGCTTTTCCTTGATGTCTGTAGGGCTATATTCTACCTCCAATTAGCCCCAATAATCGCAAACTAAATTAAATCAAACCTGTCCAAATATCCAGTTGTCAGGGTGTCTTTCATTGCAGCACAGCATTCCCATGTTTTTAACATGCTTTATTGATACCTTTTCTGGTGTTAAATGACTCCAAAGTCCACCATACAGGGCTTAACACACAGTTGATCAGTGAGAGAAGAGTTTTGTGATGAGCTGCTGTTTCAGTATCAGTCTGAAATAATAAATGTGAGTCCGTAAAGTTATTTCTGTCAAAATGGAAACATACTCTGACACCTGTATTCCAAGTTCTTCAACCCTCTATTGTCTGTAAGCAAAAACAGCATTCAGTGTGTATGTCAATGAGAAATCCGGTTACTAATCTTTTTTTTAAATAACTACTTTCCTATTTTGAAGTTGTATAGTCATTTTGTTCCACAGGCAGATATCAATAATCACAAAACTCTGTAGATGAATCTTGAGAAAGACTGCATCTTGACATGTTTGTATTCTTGTGTGTCTGTGGACATTTCCACATTTTTATTCCTCAACAGAAAGAGTATTTTGTATATCACATTGTCAGAGAATGCTACAAGTCTGTAGAGATTATCAGGATTTGAGAAATTATAGTTTTTACATTGAAACATTTACAGTAGCAATTTCAGTAGGCTCAAGTAGTGGAATTTATTTTATACAAGGGGGGAGACCTGGAAACCTGAAAACATTGTAGGTATGAGGTACATTACACACCAACAATGTGAAAAAGTGGATCATATGGATCAGTTCACAATTGATTTTGTCTGATTTTGAAATGTTACATTGAATGTTTAATGGTGTAGCATGGCATCCTAACTGTTTCACACTTTGTCAATCAAATTTTCTAAAGTAGTATACTATATATATAAATATATATATAATATATAAACCAATAAGGCTCATAATTTTCTGTTTTCTTTTTAAAATGTTATCAGATTATTATTATTATTAGTGTTATTATTATTTCAGTCTATTATTATTTTCACACATTTTGCATCCCCACATTGAAACATTGTTTCTTGCTGCAAGAGATCTGCTGAGAAATACAGCCAATTGTGAAAATAAATAATTACAAATCCAGTATTTCCCATTTGTGTGTGAATAAAAACAAAAATAATTAGCCCTACAAACTAACTACTTGTCCACATTCTACTTTGGAACATTCTTTATTAAATTTATCAGCTCAAATCAGTGGCTTTGATTGCACAACTGATTGTACAAATTTTGCTTGTTTATTTCATGATGTGTCTACGGTGGCCCTGAAGTGCAAATCACGACAGCAAATAGGAAAACACTTCAACAATCACAAAACACAATAGCAAATAGGAAAACACGACAGCAAATACAAAAACACGACAGCAAATATGAAAACACTTTAACAAATCAGAAAACACAACAGCAAATAGTAAATCACTAACAAATCAGAAAACATAGCAGCAAATAGGAAAACACTTTAACAAATCAGAAAACACAATGACATTAACTTCTACCGGAAAAGGTAGGGCCTGTCTAGCAGAGGACGGACCCTGCTGATTGGACAGACTGTAAAAAGAAAAACAATGGCGGACCTAAGTGGGAGTTTGAGCGACATCGCTGACGGCAATAATCATTTAAATGTAAGTATATATTTTGCCGTACATTTGTTATCACCGTTAATATGTTACATCAATGTAAAGCTTAACGCTTTAATGCTGGTACAAATTGCTATTATAATTAGGTAGATACACCCCAAGCTAACGTTAAGCTAACTGAACCTATTATTTAGCTGTTAGCTAGCTAGCTAGCTGGGTTGCTGTCTTTATGCCATTTGTGTTCGTAAAGTTTAATGTCCAGTGGCATTTTCATCTCTTTTTATAAGCCGTTACTGTATATGCATAACGTTAGCAGAGATTTAGAAATTGATGTGTTTATTAGTTGTAGCTGCAGGATGGGAGGTAAATCTGCACCTTGATAACTTCACTAGCAATGTTAAATGAAAGCTAAAATGTATGAGTAGTTATCCATGTAAAAAGTATAACGTGACATTATAGCATTCATAAGGTGACCAGACGTCCCGGTTTTACCGGGACAGTCCAGATTCTGAGTTGCGTATCCCGAGTCCCGACAAAAGCCTGTCGGGACGCTAAAACGTCTCGGTTTACACCGATCATTAACTAAACCAAACAATGTGTGTGTGTGTATGTGTGTGTGTGTGTGTGTGTGTGTGTGTGTTGTTGATTAGAATAACACTGGTAACACTTCACGGTAAGGGTACATGAATGATCATGAATTTTTATGCATGAATTAATTGATGTAGGCTATGTATCATTATGTAATTAATGATTTTTGTGTTATTGCATTCCTTAGCAGGGCCGGAGTGGGACTCATTTTCAGCCCTAGAGTTTCATGCCTCAGACCGGCCCACTTTACTTCACGAAAAATGTAAAATGTCAACCTTAGTATAAGTCTGCAATAGCGCCCTGTTCTCTACAGCCTTGTAATTCCAGTAATTCAGTGTATTTTTGTAAAATATCACCATTTCCAAGTCTTGCTTCACAATGTAGATTTATTAGAAAAGTTAACATCTTAACAACAACCCAATGATGCTCAACAATATCAGTATCTATTTTCTGTGCAAATAAGTAATCACAGATATCCAAAACTTGAAATTAAATAAAGAACAAGATACCTTGTATTGTACTTTCTAATGACACCATAATCTGTTTTTTCCTTTGAATAATATTTCATATAACTTTCTCTTCCCCTTCAGTCGTGGGCTTTGTATATTTACTATCATAATTTTGAGGATAAAGGTATAATGGGTCACAAGTAATATTTAGGCATAAAAAGTGATTATATAATAACTAATCTGATCATGTTTGCTTGTTCACACCCTGTGATACGACAGCTTACAGTAGATGTGCCTTCTACACTGACAGCAGATATCCCTAATGCACACTACTGGCTCTGCTTCTGACACTAAATCACATTTTTCTAAATTATTCTAAATATTCTCAGCACAAATCTCTCCTTTTTACAAAGCTTTCTGATCAAGTCAAGTCAGTTTCAATATGGTAGTGCCGAATCATCTGGAATCATTAATTATCCCAGGGCATTTTTCATATAGAGCAGGGCTACACCACACTCTTATTAATTCTTATAATATTCAGTCAATGAGCAACGCTACCTGTCCCAAACTGGAGTTATGGGCTCATATAGCTGGTGCTTGGTAACGTTACTGGCTCTTCATAGTCACCGTTAGCGGCAAACTGGACTAGTAGCTGCTGTTGCGGAGCTACAAGAAAAAGTTTGATTCATAAACATAAACGCTGGTTTGCAGGCAACGTTGTATTGTTTTGCAAGACCGCTAGCATCCTGCACTTCTCCTAACTAGCTTAGCTTACCCGTCTCATTGTCTTCATTTGGCGTTTCACTAAAAAAAGAAAAGTTAATTGGTCACTTCCTAGAGCTCTCCTTTTAAAATTGTCACTTAGTTTTCAGTGCTGTTTTGCGCTTGCTATTACCCGTTTAAAACAGCTTATTTTTGCTCTGGGTGGCATCCTCCAACAAGCACCAGTGACTGAAGTGTACACGGAGAGTTTGATAGTTTTTTTAGCAAGGTGTTGCCGTTGGAGGACTCAAAACATAAATATGTCATCATCATTAACCAGGCTGCACTCTGCGAGTGGGCTGCATGAATGTAGAGAACAGTGGGCTGCAAGAAAAAATAAATACTGTAAATACAAAGAGTGGGCTGGGAGTCCAGGCAGCCTAGGGACAGCATCTATGATATTCAACTATGATTTCAACCCGGCCCTCAGAACCAAAAAACCAGACCGTCCCACCGGGAATTCTCCCGGTGCTCCCGATTAGCCAATCCAGGCCTGTTCCTTAGTATCCCATGAATGATCAGGAATTGACGTATTCATAGTCTGTCATTCGTTACCTTATACATGAACAACACAACTAAAGCATTAGGTACGTGGGCACATCATTAATTATGATTTATTAAGCATGATCGTGATCATTTTTCTGCAAAGAAATGTGGTCATCACTGCGCAAATTCTGATTTGAAACCAACTTGTGCATAATGATGTACCCACCTTACCTGATGCTTAAGTTGATGTGTTGTTCATGCACGAGGTCCTGAATGACAGGCTATGAACTCATGTCAATTCCTGATGATTCATAAGATATAAAGGAATAAAGTAATGCACAAATCATGAATTAATTCATGCATGAATTCATAATTCATGTACCCTTACTGTAAAGTGTTACCATAACTTAAAGGGGTGATAAAATGATTATATAGAGTATTTGACACTGTTCCTTAAGGTCTCCTAATAGGGTATATAACACTGTTTGGGCTGAAAATGTCCCATGTGCTGTTCTGTGCTTCTAATGCAACCCTGTATTTTGTTCCCTGGAATGAATGAGAGCTTTTCTACCTTATATGGACATTCTCATGAATATTTAGATGAGCTGCATGCTGATTGGTTGGTGTAGAACGAGGCTCTGAGAGGAGAGACGGGTGGGGCTGCTCCTCTGCAGCTCAGAGAGAGATTTGGTGGACAAAGGAGAGAAATAGACAATACTGGCATCTTTTCTACTACTGGCGGGGCCGGTGTAGGTAGCGGCGCAGGAGAAAATATCCCCGGCTTCCAACTTAATTTCTGCTCCGACTCATTTAAACTCATCAACTAATGTTACTGTACAAACCACCAGAGACATACTTAGTCGTCGCTTTTTAGTCATATGTGTTGCGTGCACACACACACACACGCAAACACACACAGCGCTGCACGCACATACATACACACAAAGTGCTGCACACACACACACACACACACACACACACACACACACACACACACACACACACACACACACTGTTAATGTTACCGATAGACTTCCAAAAGTAGGCCTACAGGCTGCCCAGACATGCCCGGCGTGACCAGTGGCTGCTGCGTGGCTAAAACAGCTGAGAGAAAATATGCCCAGCTTGCTTCAAACTTCATTTCTGCTCCAACACATAAACTCATCAACTAATGTTACTGTAAAAAGCACCAGATACACTTACAGTTACAGTTTCACCCTCCATGCAAAGTTTCGACACTTTCATAACTACTGTTGTTGTGGGAATCACAACTCACCCTGTAGTTAGTCAGCGTGGGGACATTTAGCAGAGACAGCCGTGCAGACACGTCCTCTGCGCTGCTGCGTTACATCCAGTAAGTAAGTCACTCTCCATTTTCCATAATAGCCATATAGCGGGTAGGCAGGCAGGCCGAGCGGGAAGGCAGCATGGCAGGCAGCCACTGGCTGTGACGGCAGATTGTGGAACCTGTTAAGTCCGACATTGTCATACCAAATTTGCAATTAGCCATATATTTTCATAAACGGCCCATATTTGTGCTCTGCATAGTTGATTTCTCGCATAAAAACGTCTCAGAATTGATTTTAGTATTGGAATAACAGACGAACAATGTATACAATTTCTGACATCTGTGCGACCTAGATTAAGAAGACTAGCTGATCTCAGGTCAGTGGTGTAGCCTATGTAAATTTGGGGCCGTGACGAAGACAGACACTTGAGCCAAATAAGGGACAAGAAGCGAGTTGACGTCAACTCGGTGGCTTGTTGGGATTTGCCCATTTTCAGAGGCAGTTTCAAATAGTGAGATTTGCAGAGGAAAGCGGTGTCTATGGGATTTTGAGGTTCTATGTGTGTCCTATTTACCCACCAAACTGTTGTTATTCAGCTATGACAAGGTAAAATCGGTTTTGCATTCTATCAGCAGTTTAGTGCCATGCAATGAAAAATACGTTTTCACAAAGGTTGTCACAAGTTCAGTGGGTGCATTTTCCAAAAGAATGCTTTAATTCTGAAAAATAAAGTTGGTCCCACATGAAACTCGCTCAATGTCTTTTAATAGCCTATTATTTCTTACAACCCCAAATCAGAAAAAGTTGGGACAGTATGGAAAACACAAATAAAAAAAGAAAGTAGTGATTTCTAAATGTACTTTGACTTGTATTTCATTGCAGACAATACAACAGCACATAATTTAATGTGTTCCTCATGATTTGTATTGTTTTTTTTATTTAAATAAACAAAATTCCTATTTTGGTTCTTGCAACACATTTCAAAAAATGTTGGAACAGTAAAGCATTTACCACTTTGTAATGTTGCCATTCCTTTTCACAACACTTAAAAGACATTTAGGGACTGAAGACACCAAGTCATGAAGTGTTTCAGGTGTAATTTTGTCCCCTTCTTGCTACAAACAAGTCTTAAGGTGGGCAACAGTACGGGGTCTTCGTTGTCACATTTTGCGCTTCAAAATGCGTCACACATTCTCTATTGGAAACAGGTCGGGACTGCAGGCAGGCCAGTCAAGTACCTGTATCCTCTTCCTCCGCAGCCAGGACTTTGTAATGTGTGCAGAATGTGGTTTTGCATTATCTTGTTGAAATATGCATGGACGTCCCTGGAAAAGATGTCTTCTTGAAGGCAGCATATTGTGCTCCAAAATCTCTATGTACTTTTCAGCATTAATGGTGCCATCACAGAAGTGCAAGTTACCTTTGCTAAGGGCACTGACACAACCCCATACCATGACAGACCCTGGCTTTTGGACTTGTTGCTGGTAACAGTCTGGATGATCCTTTTCTTCTTTGGTCCGGAGCACAAGGCGTCCATTTCTCCCAGAAAATACCTGAAATACTGATTCATCTGACCACAGTACACGTTTCCATTGTGTGATGGTCCATCCCAGATGCCTCCGAGCCCAGAGAAGTTGACGGCACTTCTGGACACTTTTAACATAGGGCTTCCTTTTGGCACAGTACAGTTTTAACTGGCATTTGTGGATGTAACTACGTATTGTGGTACTTGACAAAGATTTGCCAAAGTAGTCCTGAGCCCATGTGGTGATATCGCTTATAGATGAATGACAATTCTTGATGCAGTGCCGTCTGAGGGATCGGAGATCACAGTTGTTCAGCTTAGGCTTGCGCCCTTGTCCTTTCCGCACTGAAATTCCTCCACATTCCTTGAATCTTTTAATTATGTTATGCACTGTTGAAGGTGAAATAAGCAAATGTCTTCCTATCTTTCTTTGAGGAACATTGTTTTTAAACATTTCAATAATTTTCTCACGTATTTGTTGGCAAACTGGCAATCCTCGGCCCATCTTTGCTCCTAAAGGACTAGGCCTTTCTTGGATGCTGCTTTTGTACCAAATCATAATTATAATCACCTGTTGACATCACCTGTTTCAAATCAGATCATTATTTAACCAATTTACCTGATTACTAGCCCTAAATTGCTCCTGTCCCAACCTTTTTTGGAATGTGTTGCAGGTCTGAATGACAGGAAAGGATGTATATTTATAAATGAAATTAAGTTGACCAGACAAAACATGAAATATTTTGTGTTCACATTGTCTGCAATGAAATACAAGTCAAAGTACATTCAGAAATCACAACTTTCTTTTTTTATTTGTTTTCCATACTGTCCCAACTTCCTCTCCGGGAACCATCACCTTATCGTGGTGGAGAGGTTTGGGTGTCCCTATGAACCTGAGGGCTGTGTTGTCTGGAGCTTTGTGCTCCTGGTAGGGTCTCCCATGGCAAAGTGGTCTCAGGTGAGGGGCCAGACGAAGAATGGTTCAAAAGACCCTATGAAAAAACGAGGAAGGGATAGAGAGACCCTGCCCGGAGGAAGCCCGGGGCCCCCGTCTGGAGCCAGGCCCAGAGGGAGGGCTCGTCAGCGAGCGTCTGGTGGCCGGGTTTGCCACGGAGCCCGGCCGGGCACAGCCCGAAAAAGCTACGTGGCACCTATCTCTCCAGCCCATGGGCCCACCACCTGTGGGAGGAACCGCTGGGGTCGGGTGCGCTGCCACACGGGTGGCGGTGAAGGTCAGGGGCCTCGACGGACCAGACCCGGGCAGCAGAGGCTGGCTCTGGGGACATGGAATGTCACCTCGCTGTGGGGGAAGGAGCCGGAACTTGTGCGTGAGGTGGAGCGCTACCAGTTGGATCTGGTGGGGCTTACCTCTACGCATAGTCTCGGTTCTGGAACCGTACTCCTGGAGAGGGGTTGGACTCTTTTCTTCTCCGGAGTTGCCCAGGGTGTGAGGCGCCAGGCGGGTGTGGGGATACTCACAAGTCCCCGGCTGAGCGCCGCAACGTTGGAGTTTACCCCGGTGGACGAGAGGGTCGCCTCCCTACGCCTGCGGGTTGTTGGGGGGAAAACTCTGACTGTTGTTTGTGCATATGCACCAAACAAGAGTTCAGAGTATTCGGCCTTCTTGGAGACCTTGAATGGAGTCCTGTATGGGGCTCCGGAGGGGGACTCCATAGTCCTGCTGGGGGACTTCAACGCACATGTGGGCAATGACGGAGACACATGGAGAGGCGTGATTGGGAGGAACGGCCTCCCTGATCTAAACCAGAGTGGTTGTCTGTTATTGGACTTCTGTGCTAGTCATGGATTGTCTATAACAAACACCATGTTCGAACATAGGGATGCTCATAAGTGTACTTGGTACCAGAGCACCCTAGGCCGAAGGTCAATGATCGATTTTATAATCGTTTCATCTGATTTGAGGCCGTATGTTTTGGACACTCGGGTGAAGAGAGGGGCGGAGCTGTCAACTGATCACCATCTGGTGGTGAGTTGGGTCAGGGGGTGGGGGAAGACTCTGGACAGACCTGGTAAGCCCAAACGGGTGGTGCGGGTAAATTGGGAACGTCTGGAGGAAGCTCCTGTCCGACAGACCTTCAACTCACACCTCCGGCGGAGCTTTTCGTGCATCCCTGTGGAGGCTGGGGGCATTGAACCTGAGTGGACAATGTTCAAAGTTTCCATTGCTGAAGCTGCGGCAGGGAGCTGTGGTCTTAGGGTCTTAGGTGCCTCAAGGGGCGGTAACCCTCGAACACCGTGGTGGACACCGGTGGTCAGGGAAGCCGTCCGACTGAAGAAGGAGTCTTTCCGGGATATGTTATCCCAGAGGACTCCGGAGGCAGTTGCAAGGTACCGAAGGGCCCGAAGGACTGCAGCCTCTGCCGTGAAAGAGGCAAAGCAGCGGGTGTGGGAGAAGTTCGGAGAAGACATGGAGAAGGACTTTCGGTCGGCACCAAGGCGCTTCTGGAAAACCGTCCGCCACCTCAGAAGGGGGAAGCGGGGAACCATCCAAGCTGTGTACAGTAAAGATGGGACGTTGTTGACCTCAACTGAGGAGGTAATAGGGCGGTGGAAGGAGCACTTTGAGGAACTCCTAAATCCAGCTGATGCGCCCTCTTTGTTAGAGGCAGAGCTGGAGGATGACGGGGGATTGTCGTCAATTTCCCTGGTGGTGGTCACTGAGGTAGTCAAACAACTCCACAGTGGCAAAGCCCCAGGGATTGATGAGATCCGTCCAGAAATGTTGAAAGCTCTGGGTGTGGAGGGGCTGTCTTGGTTGACACGCCTACTCAACATTGCGTGGAAGTCTGGGACAGTGCCAAAGGAGTGGCAGACCGGGGTGGTGGTTCCCCTCTTCAAAAAGGGGGACCAGAGGGTGTGTACCAATTACAGGGGTATCACACTTCTCAGCCTCCCTGGTAAAGTCTACTCCAAGGTGCTGGAAAGGAGGGTTCGGCCGATAGTCGAACCTCAGGTTGAAGAGGAACAATGCGGATTCCGTCCTGGTCGTGGAACAACGGATCAGCTCTTTACTCTAGCAAGGATCCTGGAGGGAGCCTGGGAGTATGCCCATCCAGTCTACATGTGTTTTGTGGATCTGGAGAAGGCATATGACCGGGTCCCCCGGGAGACTTTGTGGGAGGTGCTGCGGGAGTATGGGGTGAGGGGGTCCCTTCTCAGGGCCATCCAATCTCTGTATGACCAAAGCGAGAGCTGTGTCCGGGTTCTCGGCAGTAAGTCGGACACGTTTCAGGTGAGGGTTGGCCTCCGCCAGGGTTGCGCTTTGTCACCAATGCTGTTCGTAGTATTTATGGACAGGATATCGAGGCGTAGTCGTGGTAGGGAGGGGTTGCAGTTCGGTGGGCTTGGGATCTCATCGCTGCTCTTTGCAGATGATGTGGTCCTGATGGCATCATCGGCCTGTGACCTTCAGCACTCACTGGATCGGTTTGCAGCCGAGTGTGAAGTGGCTGGGATGAGGATCAGCACCTCTAAATCTGAGGCCATGGTTCTCAGCAGGAAACCGATGGAGTGCCTTCTCCAGGTAGGGAATGAGTCCTTACCCCAAGTGAAGGAGTTTAAGTACCTTGGGGTCTTGTTCGCGAGTGAGGGGACAATGGAGCGGGAGATTGGTCGGAGAATCGGCGCAGCGTGGGCGGTATTACATTCAGTTTATCGCACCGTTGTGACGAAAAGAGAGCTGAGCCGGAAGGCAAAGCTCTCGATCTACCGGTCAGTTTTCGTTCCTACCCTCACCTATGGTCATGAAGGTTGGGTCATGACCGAAAGAACGAGATCCAGGGTACAAGCGGCCGAAATGGGTTTCCTCAGGAGGGTGGCTGGCGTCTCCCTTAGAGATAGGGTGAGAAGCTCAGTCATCCGTGAGGAGCTCGGAGTAGAGCCGCTGCTCCTTCACGTCGAAAGGAGCCAGTTGAGGTGGTTCGGGCATCTGGTAAGGATGCCCCCTGGGCGCCTCCCTAGGGAGGTGTTCCAGGCACGTCCAGCTGGGAGGAGGCCTCGGGGAAGACCCAGGACTAGGTGGAGGGATTACATCTCCAACCTGGCCTGGGAACGCCTCGGGATCCCCCAGTCAGAGCTGGTTAATGTGGCTCGGGAAAGGGAAGTTTGGGGTCCCCTGCTGGAGCTGCTCCCCCCGCGACCCGACCACGGATAAGCGGACGACGATGGATGGATGGATGGACTGTCCCAACTTTTTCTGATTTGGGGTTGTAGATATGTAGGCTACATACCAAGACAATTCATGAATATTAACTGAGATACCCCATGTTGTTGTGAGTAGTAGGCCTATGTGTGCTTTTGGCAAAATTGTGTCTAATCTGTCTGTGTCTAGTCTGACCTGGGCTGGCACATGTTCATGTTGAAAAGCGTGTGCGTGCATGAGCACTACGATCACGTGCAAAGTGTCCCGGTTTTAGTTCCAGGAAATCTGGTCACCCTAAGCATTTGTTATCTTTTTCTTGTGTTTGCTTTCTTTTAACAGGGACAAAGGAAGAAACGGAGGCGGTCACTGAGGATGGGAAAGCCAGAAGCAAGAGATGAGGAGAGGGAGAGCAAAAGACAAGAGAGCAGGGAGACAGCCGCCAAAGAAAGATGTTGAATAGATTATTTGCTATATTACCATTCAAAAAAATAAATGCTTTAAATTAACTGATTTGTCCGTGTCTTTAAGTTTTTGGGTGTGTAGGCTATATAATATAACTGGTTTTCAATGTCTATTTTTCCATCAAATTATAACCTCGACACAGGAAACTTCTAACAGAATAATTATATTCAGATGCTACCTGTTCTAATAACTCATTAGATATACAAGCTCTAAAAAGACATCAACGAAACGTGCATCTTTATTATAACATTTATTCAAACATTACTATATACTGTACACAAGTATATTCAACATGAAGCAGCGATCAGACTCAGCTGCCGATGATGGTGTTGCTTCAAGACTGCAGACAGAAGGAGAAAGCTTTAGGTTAGTCCAGTAGTTATCCATCTTGTCCTGGTAAGATTAGAATGGTATCACAAGTATATTTAAGCATACTGTAACAGGAAGGTGCGTCATGTAACTGTAGTGGTGTAGTTTCTTCATCATGGTCTTAACTGACAACTGTTGACCATTTAGCATACTTACACCTACCATTACTGTGTTAGTGGGTGTTTATCAATGGTGTTGTTATGACTTTGGTTTGGTTGGTTGGTTGTAGCTTGTGTGTTTACAGTACTATTTCTCACTTGCAGTTTACTGGATATCATACTGCCTGTGGTAGCTCATTAGCTGGTAGCATTTACCTTATAGTATTAGTTGCTTATCATATTTTGCATTGCATTGCATTTGTTTGAAAGCTAGAAGCTACTGGACAATGAGTTAATGTTACATACATACATACTACAACCGGGACATCTGGTCACCCTATGAATGCCATAACGTAATGTTATACTTTTTACATGGATAACATTATGGACAAGTTGTGTTCAAATCAGAATTTGCGCAGTGATGACCACATTTCTTTGCAGAAAAATGATCACGATCATGCTTAATAAATCATAATTCATAATGATGTGCCCACATAACTAATGCTTTAGTTGTGTTGTTCATGTTTAAGGTAATGAATGACAGACTATGAACATGTCAATTCCTGATGATTCATGGGATATTAAGGAATGCAGTAACACAAAAATCATTAATTACATAATGATACATAGCCTACATCAATTAATTCATGCATGAATTGATAATTCATGTACCCTTACCATAAAGTGTTACCAGTGTTATTCTAATCAACAACAACACACACACACACACACACACACACACACACACACACACACACACACACACACACACACACACACACACACACACACACACACACACATTGTTAAAATCATAAGCTGGACGCTGTCTTTCTACATGGGTTTAGTTAATGATCGGGCTGCAATAAGATCACTTATTATTCGACTATGCGCTGAAAACCGAGACAATTTCATAGTGGTTGGTGTAAACCGAGACGTTTTAGCGTCCCGACAGGCTTTTGTCGGGACTCGGGATACGCAACTCAGAATCTGGACTGTCCCGGTAAAACCGGGACGTCTGGTCACCTTATGAATGCTATAATGTCACGTTATACTTTTTACATGGATAACTACTCATACATTTTAGCTTTCATTTAACATTGCTAGTGAAGTTATCAAGGTGCAGATTTACCTCCCATCCTGCAGCTACAACTAATAAACACATCAATTTCTAAATCTCTGCTAACGTTACGCATATACAGTAACGGCTTATAAAAAGAGATGAAAATGCCACTGGACATTAAACTTTACGAACACAAATGGCATTAAAGACAGCAACCCAGCTAGCTAGCTAGCTAACAGCCTAATGTTAAATGATAGGTTCAGTTAGCTTAACGTTAGCTCAGGGTGTATCTACCTAATTATAATAGCAATTTGTACCAGCATTAAAGCGTTAAGCTTTACATTGATGTAACATATTAACGGTGATAACAAATGTACGGCAAACACTAAATATACTTACATTTAAATGATTATTGCCGTCAACGATGTCGCTCCAACTCCAGGGGGCTGTTTCACAAAAGTAGAATTTATAAATCCAGGATAACCGATAAAGCGAGACTTGACCTAGTCTAATCTGTGCAGCCTGGCTTGGTGCGTTTCACGACGGCCAAGCCAGGCTGAGGAGGAGCGACTAGGTCGAGCCGGGCTGAAGTAATTCGGATAGATGCGCGTTCACAGCTTTCCTTAACAGACCACGAGGTCGATCACAGATTTACTGATGCTACAATGGAGAATATCCTTTGTTCATACTTTACTTTTCTATATAGGTCTATGATACTTTATACAGAGTGAGCAGCAGCTTATTGTAGAAGTATAATAACGTGAAACACATTATTTGTAAAAAAGAAAAAAAAGATAGAAACACGGACGCTGTAAAGAAACAGCGAGAGAAAGTGTGGCAGACGATCGCGGACCGACTCTGAATGCGTAAGCAGCCTAAATATATTCATTAACTGACCACTGCTCTGAACTGAAACGGTCATAATCATACCATTCATGGATTAGGCTACTAATCATTTACACAAATTAACTCTTTGTCTTAAAAGTAAGCAGAAGATAATGTTACTCAGGAAATTTACCATGAAGATCCATTTTCTACAACGCTAGAACATGATGCGTAAATATCTTTCACTCTGTTTCTCCCTCTCTCTCGTGGGCTAAAATATAAGTCATATTAACTTCCACTGTTTGCTTTTAATGCAAAGTGTACAACAGTTCGTTTTTGCAAATGAAAAGTAACTCATCAGTTCGTAAATGTATATATTTAGACTATTATTCAGTCGGTCAGCTGTTATCTGACACGCAATTTTTTAGGTTTACTTTTTTTATTTTTTATAGAGGCTGAGTTTCCTTCTTTACATATTATATGTTTTGCTCCCTCGTATATATGGAGATAGAAAAGAAAGACACTGAAGAAATTGGACTCTAAAATCTAGAAACTATAAAGATAATTAAGTGATAAATATGCACACTGTAAACATGAATGTAACAGAGTATATTCATCAGTTATTGCCCCCCAGCAAAATATGAGGTCAAAAACATTGGGTTGTCCTCTCCCTGTTGTTACATGAATGTACAGTAGTCTACACTATATAGTTACTGGTTCAGTGAACTAAGACTATAATTTGACAGGATTGTACAATCAGGATAGTTTTTTATAATTGTACAATTCTCCCAAATTATAGTCCCAGTTTACTGGACAACACAAAGTGTGTGCTAAGAATGCCATTTTATTGAAACTTTTATTGTTAAAGAATACAAAAAACATTAATCAACTAAAATAATTGAAGGTGCATTGGTGCACTATAGAAACACACATGTACAGCACTTTATGTATTGCCCTTAATAACTGACTTCATTTAAAATACATTTGGCAACTTTATCAGTCTTTTCTAATTATCTCAACTATCACAATATATTCACCAAACTTCTAACAACAATATGAACAGCAGTCTTCATACAGCAATATAACAGTAGCAACAACTGTCAATTTACTAATTATGAAAAATAATGGTCACAACTTTAAATAATAACAGTACTTAAATGAACAGCAATATGCACCTGTTGTATTTTAATGCAGGCTGATAATAATAAGGTTAAACCACTGCTGAGTGAACAGAAAAGGCAGCAGGATTAATAAATCCTGGCTGTTAGCCTGGTCAGGTGCAGGCTAGCTGTACAGAATAAATCTCCATGGTAACTTAGGTGCCTCTGCTTTTGTGAAACCGAGTCAAGGCTAAATTGAGCCAGGATAACTGGGAAATCCCGGCTTAATCCCTTATCTTGGTTTTGTGAAATAGCCCTCCGCTTAGGTCCGCCATTGTTTTTGTTTTTTTACAGACAGTCTGTCCAATCAGGAGTGTCCGTCCTCTGCTAGATAGGCCCTACCTTTTCCGGTAGAAGTTAATGTCATTGTGTTTTCTGATTTGTTAGTGTTTTCCTATTTGCTGTTGTGTTTTTTGATTTGTTAAAAGTGTTTTCAATGTCGTTCCAACTCCTGGGGGCTGTTTCACAAAAGTAGAATTTATAAATCCAGGATAACCGATAAAGCAGGACTTGACCTAGTCTAATCTGTGCAGCCTGGCTTGGTGCGTTTCACGACGGCCAAGCCAGGCTGAGGAGGAGCGACTAGGTCGAGCCGGGCTGAAGTAATTCGGATAGATGCGCGTTTACGGCTTTCCTTAACAGACCACGAGGTCGATCACAGATTTATTTATGCTACAATGGAGAATATGCTTTGTTCATACTTTATACAGAGTGAGCAGCAGCTTATTGTAGAAGTATGATAACATGAAACACATTATTTGTAAAAAAGAAAAAAAGAAAGAAACATGGGCGCTGTAAAGAAACAGCGAGAGAAAGTGTGGCAGACGATCGCGGACCGACTGAATGCGTAAGCAGCCTAAATATATTCATTAACTGACCACTGCTCTGAACTGAAACGGTCATAATCAAACCATTCAAGGATTAGGCTACTAATCATTTACACAACTCTTTGTCTTAAAAGTAAGCAGAAGATAATGTTCCTCAGGAAATTTACCATGAAGATCCATTTTCTACAACGCTAGAATATGATGCGTAAATATCTTTCACTCTGTTTCTCCCTCTCTCTCATGGGCTAAAATATAAAATTCATAAGTCATATTAACTTCCACTGCTTGCTTTTAATGCAAATTGTACAACAGTTTGTTTTTGCAAATGACAAGTAACTCATTGAATGGTTTCAGTTAAGAGCAGTAGTTTGTAAATGTATATTTTTAGACTATCACTCAGTCGGTCAGCTGTTATCTGACACGCTATTTTTTAGGTTTACTTTTTTATTTTTTATAGAGGCTGAGTTTCCTTCTTTACATATAGCCTGTTTTTCTCCCTCGTATATATGGAAATAGAAAAGAAAGACACTGAAGAAATTGGACTCTAAAATCTAGAAACTATAAAGATAATTAAGTGATAAATATGCACACTGTAAACATGAATGTAACAGAGTATATTCATCAGTTATTGCCCCCCAGCAAAATATGAGGTCGAAAAACATTGG
The DNA here is from genome assembly GCA_023631565.1 of Gymnocephalus cernua. Classification (NCBI taxonomy): domain Eukaryota; kingdom Metazoa; phylum Chordata; class Actinopteri; order Perciformes; family Percidae; genus Gymnocephalus; species Gymnocephalus cernua. The sequence goes on along the minus strand of CM042428.1, from coordinate 11,464,023 downwards.
GGTGTCTGCTCCCTGTTGTTACATGAATGTACAGTAGCCTACACCACTAGATAGTTACTGGTCCAATGAACTAAGACTATAATTAAGGAAGATTGTACAATTAGGATAGGTTTTTATAATTGTACAATTCTCCCAAATTATAGTCCCAGTTTACTGGACAACACAAATTGTGTGCTAAGAATGCCATTTTATTGAATCCTTTATTGTTAAAGAATACAACAAAATGAATCAACTAAAAATAATTGAAGGTGCATTGGTCCACTATAGAAACACACATGTACAGCACTTTATATATTGCCCTTAGTATCTGACTTCATTTAAAACACATTTGGCAACTGTATCAGCCTTTTCTAATTATCTCAATAACTGCTGTAATATCAGGAGGGTCCGTCCTCTGCTAGATAGGCCCTACCTTTTCCGGTAGAAGTTAATGCCATTGTGTTTTCTAATTTGATAAAGTGTTTTCATATTTGCTGCTGTGTTTTCGTATTTGGCGTTGTGTTTTCCTATTTGCTGTCGTGTTTTGTGATTTGTTGAAGTGTTTTCCTATTTGCTGTCGTGATTTGCACTTCAGCGCCACCGTATATGCCGGATGATCGGACAATAAAGGAAGTCAAGTAAAACTCAGAGTATCCAACATCCTTTGTTTCCGTTTAAAATATGCCATATGCCTCCCATTAACTCGAAGTCCCAACATCTGCCAACATTATGACTGAAAGTTTGAATTACTATTCAACATTTAGCCTTGGGCAGTATGGTGGCCCAATGGTTAGCACTGTGGCTTCACAGTAAGAAGGTTCTGGATTCAAATCCTGGTCATTCGGGGTCTTTCTGTGTGGAGTTTGTATGTTCTCCCCATGTTTGCGTGGGTTTCCTACATTCTTGAGGGATGGGTTAAATGCAGAGAACGAATTTTGCTATGTGTATGTGACAATAAAGTACCTTTACCTTTCATCCTGCTACGAAAAAACACTGATTTAAACACGCCAAAGGCCCACTCATGAAAAACAGCTCCAATTTCATCTTTGTGACAAGGCCTTTCCTATATAACCCAATGGTTTTACAGTGAAAAGCTTATTTAGCCAGGATAACTGTCTCAAACATTAAAAGTGACACTGTATATTACAGAGTTTGAGTTCTAAATTACATTTTTTGTGTGTGATTTGCTTCTACTATTCTGGTAAAGCATAACACATAACTTAAAACTGAGTGAAACCTGGCAGACCAGCACATGTGGAACAATAACTGATTAGTTAATATTCAGCGAATTCTGAAAGGATTTAGACCAATTCACTTGTTTCACATTTTGTTATTTTCCATCACTGGAACCCTCTTCTGATCTGGGCTTTTTTGTTTCAAAATGAGTGTGAAGATTGAAGGGGGTGATTTTAGCATAAGGCTGCAATTCAAATATTTAGACACCTTCACTTTCACATTATGTTATCATGATGGGAAAGTGAAGGGGTCTAAATATTTAAATGCACTTCACTGTACATTGTGGGTGTAAACAAACCATTAAAAATCAAAGCCTCTGAAAATACACGATTCTTAAAAATACTAACTTAATCTTTATTAGAGAGTCTGGTTGCAAATGACTGCAAAGCTATTTCAGTGACGGGCGTTTTCAGGCCATAAGAAGCGGTTTGGAGCACAATAAACATGATTCTGACATACAAGTGTTTTAAAGGGAGTTCGGTAGTGAAACGCTGTTTTAGTTATGGAAACGTTTTCAGACCATAAGAGCTTATTGGGCTAAATACACATGATTCTGACATAGACACATTTTTGTAAAAGATTCTGGTGGGAATTGTCTGTAAGAACGTTTTCAGGTCACGAAAAGATTTTTGGAGCTCAATATACATGATTCAGATATTCAAACATCCTTTTAAGCGATTAAGCGAGCTGTTATAGTGATAAGAACAACTTTTTCCAGCCATACAAATCTCTCTGAAGCAATACACATGATTCTGACATACAATCATCTCTATAAAAGAGTCTGGTAGGAATTGTCTGCAAAGCTTTTTTAGTGATGGAATAACATATTCAGCAAAGTTGTAAGGCCATAAAAAAGCTATTTGTAGCTCATTACACAGGATTATCTCCGGGAACCATCACCTTATCATGGTGGAGAGGTTTGGGTGTCCCGTCTGGAGGGCTCGTCAGCGAGCGTCTGGTGGGCGAGTTTGCCACAGCCCGAAAAAGCTACGTGGCACCTCCCTCTCCATCCATGGTCCCACCACCTGTGGGAGAAACCGCTGGGGTCGGGTGCGCTGACACACGGGTGATGGTGCAGGTCAGGGGCCTCGACGGACCAGAACCGGGCGGCAGAGGCTGGCTCTGGGGACGTGGATATGTCACCTCTCTGTGGCGATTCTCATAGTCTTATTTATTGGGCATTTTAGACCTTTTAAATAAAAGGCCTCCTTTTTATGTGAAACAATGAGGATAACTGATAATGTGATAGTTGAGTAGAGTAGTAATAAGGTTATAAGAACAGTTTGTTTACTTGTGTATTGAAAAGTGGATATTCAACCTTTTCACCCACTGATGGGTTAAGATTTAAACGTGTATTTGTTAGAGAATATTGTAAAATCTTGAATATTAGTCAAGCTTTTACAAAAAAATATCTATGCCCATAAATGGAGTATATTAGACTATTTTTCTGCAATTTTTTTATCAGCTAAGGACAATATATTTTAAGTAGTATTTTTGAAGAAAAGTATGACAGTAATGTTTTGTATCAGAGGTATTATTCACACAACAGATCCATGTATTTTGTATAAGAAACCTGAAATAACCTCAGGCACTAACCCAAGACAAAAATGTTTGGTATATAAAGCGTGGTATACTGGAGAAGAGTCATGCACCGTTTCATTTTGATGGACTTACATTGAAGCTCACACTGATCTCAACTTTGAGATCAGTGTGAGCTTCAATGTAAGTCCATCAAAATGAAATATATGCATCCACGCAATGGTTCACTGTACTCCCAAAACAAATCTGGGAAAATAAAGCGCCTGTCACAATAATAAAGTTACACTGTAAAAGTAAATAATAAAAACACTTTAAATACCATTTTCTTCCTCACTTGGATTGATGTGACATGCAAAACAAAAAGTGAGTCCCTCAATGACACATCACAATGGTAGTTTTAAAAAATACATTACCATCATGATTATTTTATTATCAAAATGCATTACACTCTTGCTTCTTAACCCTTTTGGAGGGGAACAATTGAAATAGTTACTACTATGATCTATGCAAAAATAAAACAGTATGATCTTTACAAAACAAAAAGAGAATGCAGTGTCTGGTTTTTGGAGGAACAGACCCAATGGTTAACTTCCAACCATCTAACAAAGTTGGTCACTCAGACCCTGAAAACATTAATCATGCGATAAATTCAGTGTACTACATTTTCTCCATACAAGTCTAACTCACATTTCTTTCCATACAAGTACACACAATCATACATATTGTTCTAGGTTTTCTTTAGGCTTTATGTATTACATTTTAAGGTGCTGGTTAATTTTGGGTCACAACTTTATGTTTTCAATCTGTCAAACATTCATGTATGTATGTGTATTAATGGACAAGGGGCAGTGAGTGTAGTGGTGGGTGGGGTCCAGTCTCATGACCGGGGCCTCGGTCCTTGAAGTCTTCCACACAAACAGCCGGTCCAGAATAAAAGTCTCAAGACGACTCCAGTTGTCAGCTTAACGTAGGTTTAATGTCTCACCAGGTGGCCAGGAGAAAATCTCTTTTACAAGTCAGTTTTTGAGGGAAAATAAAAATACAGCATTCTGTGGAAAGAGAAGCAGCTCTCACAGGAGAATATAGCAGCCTTTTTTTAATCTAGGTTTTATAAACAATCCAAACACTCCTTCAGAGATCCCTTTCCTGGTTTTATTGGTGTCATACGGAATGCAAGGATTGGTAAAAAAAAACATACATATATATTTAAAGAAATTCTGCAGGAAAAAAACATTCAAACCCAACATTTTTACTTAGAATTAAAGTTGGATTATTCTCCTCTTATTTTGTTCCTGCATCCCATCACTATAATATATGATTAATATGATTTGAGAAAAATAAAACTTATTTATAACTGATATGACAAGATGAATGCAGCCATATGTGGGGAACATAACTGGATTTCAAATTTATTGGAAAAACAAGAATGCAGCACCATGAATCATAAGACTTGTATGTCTCAAGTACAATATCAGAGGTTTACAGCGAAGTAGTCCTAATGTGAAATCAAAACAGTTCAGTGGGGATGAGAGAACAGAAAAAAACCAAAACAAAACAGAACATTGGAACCAACGGAGAACCTCAAGAGAAAAGGGCTGTTGTCATGTTTAGTGAGAGAACACGGAAGCTGGCAATGGAATGATCCTATCCAGGGAGAACCCCTCCTCCCCACCTCTCTAATTCATCTTTAGAACGGATGATTAACATGGCATCTTTGCTTGCATCATTTCCAAATCAAACACTTATTTACTGCAGCACAGACTCGGCCCCTTGCCAAATCAAAAAAGTAACATTGACAAAAATAAAATAAAAAAATAAAACAATTCTTGCTTTCAGTTACATATGTATTTATCCAACCTGGGTACCATGGCGAGAGGTACGGCTTTTAACTTTGTACAGACATTTGTGTGGAAGGTTTTACTTTCCGACATTATAGAGCCTGTTTGCACAGTCCGGCACATGAGGAAACACGGGAAAATTTCAAGTTACATGTGATTTCTTTTTTTTTCTTTTTAGAACGTGTCATCCCAATCGCTTTTTCCACTGATTCTGTAATGATGTCCAAAGTCAAAGACTAGCTTTGTGCAGAATGTCATTTGATTTTTTTTCTGAAAAGAGAGAGACAGAAAAAAAAAAGAAAAGGAGAAATTCTTAAAGAAGTCCTTGCTTAGGTCTGTACATTTCCCCTCCCCAAACTCCCTGCTCCCCATTTCAACGCAGCTTTAAGAGGGTACGCTTACACACACACACACTTACACACACTTACACACACACTTACACACACACACGCCCTAAAAGCTTCCTGACTGTGTCCTTACTCCAGGTCCCTGAAGGGGGGAGTGCTGGAACTGACTGAGGCTTGACCCTCGCTGTGGGTAGTGTGTCGGTCCAGTGGCAGACAGCAACCTGGAGCCAGCCTGCAGCGCCGCCTGGCCTGGGCTGCCGGACTTCAGGCTGCGAGACACCTGCTGCTGACACTCTCTGGAGGCCTGGGCGCCCGAGTCTATCTTAGTCTGCCCATGGGCCCTGTGTCCCGAGGTGGGAGTCCCTACCAGGCTGCTGCTGTTCAAAAGGCTCGCTTTTAAGGGGCTGCTGTAGCCATGACCTCCGTCCAAGTTACTGCTGCCACTTTGCTGGTTTAGAGAGCACGCTGGCGGCCTGGAGTCTAAGGAGGAGGTGGGGGTGCCCCCGGGGTAGGAGGATGGAGGGTGGTCCTGCAACACTTCAGGGCGAGAGGTGGAGAGGCGTGGGTAAAAGCTCTGGCCTGATGAGGGACTGTAGGAACCCCGGAATGGAGAGTTGGAGGTTTGCTGGAGGAACGGCGGGCTGTCGGTCTGCCGGTGGCTTTCTGATGACTGAACACACACAAAACACACACACACTCAATCTTTGGTGTAGCATATTTCTAAGGCTGTACTTATTGTTATGTGGTAAACAAGGTATTAGTCTGAAACATTCCCATGGTTACAAAATGCAAATATTAATGCCATTACAGGTACAAATTAACAAAGAGTTTAATTTACAAAATGAATATTTATCTTGTGTTTGTGGGACTAAAATCAATGAATACTGAAAATAGTGCTAAATTATAAACCTTTTATTACATACTTCTAGTGATGGGACAACCGACTCTTTTACGCGAGTCAGTTCAACCGGACTGCATTAGGCACGGTTACGGTCTTGTTCAGTAGCCTGATGCGCGGTCTCCTCGTGACAGGCTGCAATATTAATTTCTTTAAAGCCCCAGTGTGTAACATTTGTAGTTGTTTATTATCAAAATCTGTATTGCCCTTCACAAACTTGTCCTTTTTTTTTTTATAAATATTGACCACCACCATCAATTCCAAGTATTCCTATTGGCTTGAAATTTTACATTTGCGCTTACATGAACTGGGGTAGACGCTCCATAGCCATGCGCCATCTTGAACTACGGTAGCCCGTAAGGGACATACAGGCGATACTGCTCCGCATTTCACGCTTTTCACTCAGTGGCACTGACTGTGACGTATGCCAAGGAGGGAGGGGGAGAACATTATTTGCGACTCACTGCCGGCAGATTTGAAAGCCTGTTGCGTCTATTATTGAGGACATGTAACTGAGTCGCAGAGGAAATTAAAATGTCAACGTGACAGGCAAAGCAACGTGACCAAAGTTAATATTGTTGTGGCTTTTCCAAGATGCAAAGAGCTGATGAGGAGCAGGGATTTTAAAAGGGATGCCGAAGTTGCCTGCTTTCTTCTCAACAGGTAATTCTGCCTATTTGTGTAAAAGTTTTATAGTTGCTACTTGCTTGGCTAACTATAGCATGGTTGTGTATAACGCTAGAATGACATCTAGGATACTTTTCCTTGCATAAATGATGAAAAAGGATTGTCTACCTTGTAACATAAACGTAATCATATGTGCCGTGATTTCCCTGGCAGACAACTCACGTCATGGAGTTGTAACACAGACTAGCTACAGCTAGAACAGCTGCGTGGAAACGATGGAGAAACTAAGAGATCATTTCAGTTTCATTGACATTGTTCATGCTGCTCAGAGAAAATTAAATTCAGTTGGTTGTCATATACAATTTCACCGCTAGATGGGAGCAATTCTTACACAATGTAGCTTTAACATTTAACAACATAACTACCAAGATAACATGACGTGTATTTATAGGTGATGTACTTCCCCATCGATAATGTGTGAATTGCCGAACACAATCATCTAAGATGCACCAGAAACAAGGCTTGGTTAATAACTCAAACGTACAGAAAACCAAGACACCGCTTGATTACATTAGACTCGAGTGGTTGTTGCACGGTTACATTCGTTCTCGTTCAGTAGCCTGGTGTGCGGTCTCCAATCTACAACTCTTCAACAACTCTTTCGGTCCAATGAATCGTGCTGCTGGCTCGAGGTAGCCCATTTCCTGATTGATTCTACCACCACTCCAGTGGTGGCGCTAATGAGGTAAAAAAAAAAAATGTATGGCACCCGATTCTCCCGGGTCAGTGTCACGAATTGGGTTAATAACCGGCTCTTCAGTCAGTTCGTCAACACTACATACTTCTGTGTTTAGTTATATATACACAACGTTCAAAAATGCAGGATTCCAACTCAATTATTAGCATTTCAGTTCATGTAAATGCTATAGGTCAGAAAATGCTAATTAATTCTATATGACCTAGATGATATGATCTGCCGACAATTTGATTTCGCCCTGCAGCTCAGGCTGGAAACCTGTAAATTTTTCTATCCTGCTTCCGTTACAAATTTGCGGGGACCAATCACAAACTGGCACGCTATTGGTGGGTTTAACACGATGACGATAGAGAAGCGACCAAGCAGCTTTTTGTTTATATTCAACTTGGCGGGCACTGAAGTGCAGCAACCCGTTGATGCCGCTGTCGCTGCTACGTCACCTGGATTGTTGGTCTGATTGGTTGAAGGACTATCCAATTGCGTACAGTCTACAGAGCAGACTCCCCAGACTAATGTTCAATCTTAAAAGATTGAGCTTGGTCTGGTGATAGCCAGACTACATTGACATGGCATCAAAGGTTAACACATTAATTTCAAATGAAATGCTGCCAAAATGCATTAAAGATATGATCATTGAAAACCAACTGAAATGTTATCATTCACTGGCCACTGGCTACCTGGTGTGAGTACACAGAGGGACTGTATCCGTGTGGACTCTTCATGGGAGAAGCCATGGACGCTGCCTGCATCTCATATCGATCTGCATCTGAAAACACAGAAAGAGGGGTCAACTCCAGCATTAGAAAACATACTATCATCAGGGAAGTTAAAGCATGAAGACAGAAGAAAAATATGTTTACTTACAGTATATATCTATAGTTATTAATAAAAAACATTCTTTTTTTGGTACATCATAGTTGTGACTTTGTCAACCCAATTTCTCTGCAGGGATTACTAAAGTTTCTAATGTCGTCATACCAGATTCCTTCTCTGTAGAGCCATCACTCCTCTTGTGAATCCGCTCCATCTTGATGCTTCTTAGCACTCGCTCCAGGACCCCCTGACCTTCCCTTAGACGTTCAACAGTAGTAGGGACCATCCTTGGAAAAAAACAAATTTAAAGGTTATTTGCCAAATTCTGATCAGGACCAAATCCTGAACATAATATCAGACCACTTTAAAAACATGACTTAAAGCCTCTACAGATAAACCACACAGGACGACCATCGGCATGAAAGGCATTTGGACTGATCAGTCTCCCCGAATTGTTCAAAACATGCCAGAGAACACACCGCGTCTCCATAACAGCAAGCGGCGCTAATCTGTATTTCAAAAATTAAAACCGGCAGCTGATTGGACAAACGCGTGACGTGGGTCTGGCTTCTTCTTCCGGATTTTGGATTTTTCAAACGTTCAGAACACGATCTCAAATTGTACTAGTAGTTCACCGAATCATGTTTCTGAAAACATTTTAAACAAGAAATAGACCATGCAGTTGCTGAATCTGTCTTCATTTCAGATCGACAAAGGTCAGTTTAAAAGATTTTTGTCCGATTTTGAGAGACTCCCTGTTCGGCTCCCTGTTTCCGGGTTAGCATTCCACCAATCAGATTGGTCATTTAAGCCCGATTGCCGGCAGTGCCCGCCCTCCCGACTATGCCTTACAAATCGGTGAAAATGAAGGCCGATGGCCCTTCCAACGGACGATGACACGGAACACACCGCACAGAATCGAGTCACTGACCTCACCAGACTGTTCAACGGACGATTTTCGGCTTGGTCTGTAGTGGGCTTTGAGAACTTCCAGGTGATGTGACACGTAGTAAAATATGTCTTAAACGGGTACTTTGCCGATTTCAATCCAGCACTGTCTCATCTTTGTTTGGGCAGTGTGTGCAGATTAATAGTGTGTGGCTTCCTCATCTTGAGGATCTCAGAGGACAATGCGCCACCAGAGCAGATTTTGGCAGACCTTGGCTGCTTGGAGCTCTGTGCACTGCAGCCACGGAGGGAAGACACATCAGGGTACCCCCAGGATCCTCCAACTCAAATTCAATGCTTTTTAAGACCTTTTTAATACCATTTCAAATGAAATTCAATGCCAACTTCGCACCCATTCCGACAGAACTATGAGGGGAAAATGTCAAATATGTATACATTTTAAACCCTAGAAAATAATAAAATAATAAAATGTTTAATTTAAATGATCAGTCATATTTAATACAATTTATTGGATTATAATATAATCCAATAAAATAATATATATTTTACACTGCATAATAAGCACTTTTACTTTTGGTACTTTAAGTATATTTTGATAATACTTTTGTACCATTACTTAAGATGTTGAATGCACGACTTGTAACTGACAAGTAATTTGTAACTCTACAACACTTTGTTCTACTTTTACTGCAATACATGATCTGAGTAAGTCTTCCACCTCTGTAAATCACCAACAACAGTCGTGCATGAAAACCTGCAGCAATGTTTAACACTGAAAACACACAGCTCAGTTCAGCGTTTACTTGCATCTCTGCTACAGTAGCAGATAACCGTTAACGTTACCTGCCGGTCACATCGTCTCTAACAGTCCGCTCACAGTGACGTCCTGCACGGATCAACAGATGTTAGAGTCCGGCGGCTCCTCGCTCTGTTTGTTATAAGACGCACACCGAGCAGATTAATGCGCTCACAGATCCAATCTTTGCAGATGTTACCGCTCTGTGTTTGGCTAGTTAATAAGCCGTTAGCCTGTTAGCTTGAGGTTTGTCTGAAGGCGCCGAGCAGCCAGCCAGGCTCCGAAAACACCGACACATTCCGCACATCCTCTGCTCAGTTTAACTGCTAACCCCTCCGGTACCGGTCAGAGACGCGCGTTTACTTTGTCTCGGTCCTCCGGTGCATCCAGCGACGGGCTCCGGTCAGTTTTTAATTAGCCTACATTAGTAACAGTTAATTTTGTTACGGTCCAAACTTAATCCTAGGAAAGGCTAAAAATATAAGACCTTTTTAACGAAATCCAAGACTTTGTATACCAAATTGAAGGCTTTTAAGGCCTTAATTTGAGATGATCAAATTCAAGACTTTTTCAATGCTTTTAAGACCCCGCGGGTACCCTGCACATATCAGAAAAATATCTCTGTAAGTGTAGTGAGCCATCATTCTGGACTTCTCACCATTGGTTGTTGCTGTCCTGGCGTCTGGACTGCACTGAAGAGCCCTGGTGGTCTGGAGGACTGACCTCCTCTATTTGTGGGATGGAGAAAGTGTGTGCTGAGGAAGAGAAGGTGCTGTGTTGGGAGGCCGGGGGCTGCATCTGCTGATGGCAATGGGGATGATGGGAGTCCTGGCTGTAGTGGGAGCCAGGCCTGGTGGGGGTACCACCCAGCGACGAGCTGCTGCCGGTTGGGTCTGAGTCGCGGCCGCTGCCCTGCTTCCTCTTGCGGTACTCCAGCAAAGACACCTGAGGCAGCAGAGGGAGGAGATGTGCTATTAAATACCTGTTGTTGACGGACTGACACAGTCTGATGTAAATGCAACTTCATGTCATTTACACTGATGCTGGGCTGTTGACTGAATCACATCATTCACCAAAACTGCACTAAGTGATGGGCAGACTGCATGCACCACACCAGAGAGGACTCACCTGGAAACAGTATTTACAACTAATCAATACAACAAAAAGAAAAACACCTCAATCACCATGGAAATCACCTTTGACATGAAAATGACACTGTATGCATCTCTTTTTTTGTTCCATTCCATTAACACACTCGTAGTCATGAGAAAGGCTTGTACTGTAGATTACTGTGTGTTCTGAATGTTAGCAACATACAGCTTTGATGAAAGAGCAGGCAACTTTAAACGCACCACGCTAGATGCAACCACGCAACTACACAAACACTCATATCAACTTCCACAGAAATTTCAAGCACACACACAACATATATACACACACTTCAACTATTAACAATGAATGGCGCACTCATCCCAGCTTAATGTCGTCATGACACAGAACAGCCTTGTGGGAGTAGGGAGGGGGGTATATGAAAGAGGCAGGGGGATGGGATGATGACCACACAGTCAGATACTGACATGGATGGATCTTATTGCAGTAACATAATATTACATAAAGGGGAAACTGCAGAAGGCAGCTGTGTTGTCACAAGGACTGGAAGTCAGGGTCTGAAATAACCACCAAGCATCAAATATCAATGATGTCTTCAGTGGACACAATACTATAAGTGTCCTGCTAGACTTTTTTGAGTACTTTTTACATGCATCGGATATAAATACAGTATTTGTCTGTTGTTAAAGCTTCTTACAAATCAGGTCAAACCTAAAAAAGCTATAGTTTTGTATCAAAAAGCTTGCCTCGCTTGTTCCAGTTAACCTTAAAACATGTTTAAAGGAAAAGTATGGTTAATTGCAACTTTTTTATAGCTGAGGCCATCACTGGTTTTGTTAACATTGTGAACGATAAAAAGCAATTGCTGAGATGAGACAAACATCCAGTAGGTTAGTCAACATTTAAAGAGAAAACATATGTGAATGGTGAACGTAAAATCCAAACTGCCAGTTATAACCATCCATGTTTCAACGTTGGCCTACTGTACTTGCCACAGCTGTTTACACTAGTTTTCCTGTGCAATAAGGAGCTACTGGCAACAGTTCAGGTGTGCATTGGTTTACCCAAATATAATGGTTTAGATAATATGGCTCATCTATTGGCTTGTTTACTGCTAGTGTCCAGTGCCCATTTTCAGCGATGTCATCACATCTCAAAATCCCAGCAATTACTAGAGTGAGTAATATTATTATTATAACTGATATAACCAATAGCTGGGGCTATAAAAATAACATTTAGATTGCAAAAAAAACATAGTTTCTGAATCACTTAGGCTAAAAAAAAGATAATAAAAGAGTGAGTAGATTTTAAATAATAACTTGAAATCTGTCTGAATCTCACAAAGGGTGTGATTCTATTTACAAAGATGAAGTATAATATGTTCTCAGTAATGTTGGCTGGATTAATCTGAACACTAATTTATTTTAGCTGTGAAAATCTTAATACTGGACACTTTGTAAGGAGTATTGCTATTTTTTCCTTTGAAATATCTAGTGGGCATCTATGGAAGAACAGATATTTTATGGTTGAGCTATCTTTACTCAGAACATCTAGCCTGGCCTGTCTGACATATGCTGAATTCTGAGCCAACAATGCTATTGATTTCAGCCCTCACATTTACAGGACTATGTGATGTGACCAGCTGCATAAACATGTTAGCTCAGTTTAACATTACATTTGCAGAGTGAAGACTGATGAATTATGTTACTAGGAATACATCCTTAATTTAACCTGAGGAATTTTCCCATGGTGCACTGTGATAGTGCTTATAGTAGGGGTGGACCATTGATCGTAGTTTGCAAAGAGCCATGCCGCAAAGAGACATGGGCTTCATCTCGACAACATCATGAAAATTGCCTCTTGTGTTGAAGGCAATGGATGAAGCTTTACACACTTCAATTTGACTGAAATGGCATAACTTAAACCTGCTGCTAAAAACTATAGTCATAATTCAATGTAGGTTTGGAGGAGGGGAGAGGACGACCTGTCGGCGCATGGGGTGGGTGTTGTATGCGGATGCAAAGAAACAATATTTACATGCACACTTCTAAATATGTAGTTGTAGGGAGAATATTCACCATATTTTGTACTGGCTTGTATTCACTTCTTACAGCTATAGCCTGGTAATCTGGCTTCCCTGTCAGCAGACTAATGGTATGCTGGTTGGCCCTCTGCCTTGGAAGAAAAGTGGAAGAGAGACTTGGCAAAAAGTGTCAAGAGCAGCGAGGGGGAGGAAGGGGACTGAGGGAGAGGAGGGGGAGGGAAGGGGGGGGGAAGGGTCAAAGCTACAGAGTCGTAATCATTTCAGATAAAAACATAAAATGGTTAAATATGTTTTTAAATGCCTGTTGCTTTTGAATTTGACCCCGACACAAGGGACCAATTGATATATTTAAGACAAAGTCAACGAGCAAACACAGAGCAAGGGAAAAGCACATCATGAGGTTTGGCTTTTCAGTTTGCACATATCACACTCAAAGTCATTCGTGCTTGAGAAAAACAGATGAAACGCTGAAAAACTACCTGATTAAAAAACATTTTTCACATTCTTATCATTAAGATGTAGAGAACTTGCCTTCTTCTTTTGTGGTGGGTTGCTGGTATGAGGAGGTGTGCAACTATCTGGGTAGCTTCCCCCATAATGATGCTCGCCGTATGGTGACATGGAGCCAGGGCCCACATCTCCCAGCAGCCCCTGGCCGCTTACGGAACTGTGAAAGGACTCTGCTGGGGAAAAGCCACCTTCTGACTGGGAGAGGTGGCGGTCCATTGCCACAGAGTTCCCCAGGTTTGCATTGAGTGGTGAGCAGGTGTATATGAGGTTAAACTCTGTCCTGAAAGCCTGCTCCCTGTTTTGGGAGGTTAGGTCTGAGGAAGGACAGGACACTGGGTTAAGGGAACTGGTCCCTACGGATGATGGGCCCTGGGAATCGTGGCCTGAAGGGCCTCCAGGAAGGGAAAAGTCATCTGAGGTCACAGCCACAGGGCTCTCCAAGCTGGAGGGAAGTGACAGGTCGGGGAACTGAGGCCGAGGGATGTCAAAGTCTGTCTGAAGACATGGCTGAAGGTGGAGAAAGAACAGAGGACACGCAATTAATTATAGACAAATTTGAGGAACAAGTCAGTCGTAAGTAGAATTTAAATGTTTGCATCAGCAATTACGATTAGTAGCAGAGAGATAGGAACATACCTCAGGAGAGATGGACTCCGGCCTGTGAACAGGAGATGCCTCAGGGGATGATATGTTCTTAAGAGAAAAGCAAAAGCTATTGGAAACTTCATAGTACCAATCACACATGGTGTGTCCCAAATATTAATAATTTGATTTGGACAGTCTTCCCAGGCAGATTAACAGCAAATTAAGTTTCATTGGTATGTTGGTGTTAAAGTCCCTTCTCATCACTGTTTAATTTAAAATAAAGATTTAATTACCTCACTCTAACCAAAAGTTTAATTTTTCTTACAAACAGTAGTTTATCTTCAATGATTAACAATGTTCTCAAGATATAATTTTGAATAGTTACAAACACTAAACATACTCTGGGGAAGTTTGAATAAACTGACCTGATACATGTTTACTTTATATTTAGATAAACAGTGTCACTTTGCCAGACCTTCCTCCACCGCAGTGCTGCTGCGGAGGGTCTGGCTTAGTTTACACAGCATTCTGGGATGGGAGAAAAACGCGCTCTGATTTATTGGCCTCTTTACCATTCTTTTCTTTTCTTGTGTGGGCATTTTAGGCCTTTATTTGTATAGGACAGCTAAAGACATGAAGTGGGAAAGGGGGAAATGACATGCAGCAAAGGGCCACAGGTCGGAGTAAACCTCTATATTTGGGCGCACGATCTGCGAGGTGAGCTACCCAGGCGCCCTATTGGCATTTCTTTAGACCAATCACAATCGTCTTGGGTGGTTCTAAGCGCCGTAAGGAGCGACGGCGCCTCTGCAAAATAGCCTCGGGAGGGAACTTGTTTTGGTGGAACGTGTACGTTCAAAAGTTGTTTTAGTTGGAAAAATAGCCTAGCTTAGCTGTCTGGATTTACCTTGCAGAGATCTGAGAAAAGGTCCATTGTCTTCACAAATCGACCAGTTTAAAATGCCAAAACAAAGGAAGCCCAAGGTAACATATCCGGCCTGAATGAGTGAAATCAGGCGGAATTTAAGTCGGCAACGGAGCAATCCTGGAAGTGGAACATCAAAGATAAACATGTACTATACATTACTATCTGCAGCTACTACTCCTGCCAGTCGATTACAAAAAAGGCCCATATGTCGAGGCGATAAACCATAAACCCAAACCAGCTGGGGTGACTGACCTTACAACAGGGACCAGACCAGACTGTTTCATTTAAAAAAGATATCATATAATAATTACTTTACTAAAGCAGGCAAGCTGCCTGAGATGTTTACCTAGATTGTGTTCATGTGGTACAACTTAGCACAGTTTACGAAATTAGATGGATGTTAATGGATAATGCAAAGAGAATTTGTAGGAATATTAAAACTATGTCACACATTGTGAGGGTGTGCCTTGTTCATTTCAAGATTATGCAACACTTCCCTCCAGATTGTTGAGACTTGGATTGAAAGACACACCTAAATCGTTGGAAATGTAAGACAGAAAACGGCCAGTGACTTTAAATCCTATGGGCCTGTGATAAGGTCCAGGAATTTTGGACTGGGATACATGATGTCGGATTGCAGGGACCCAGGTTCCATTCAGCCCTGTTGCGAATTGTATGTTTTGTATGTTGTTTAAAAAAGTCAATAAAATATTGCTAATGACAAAAAAGAAAAAGAAAAAAATGATTTTGTCTCACTGTTCTTTAGAGCAAAACCAGTGAAAACCATCAAAAAATAGGTTTTATTTCCCTCATTCAAACACCACTGCTCTCTCTCGCTTGAGACACGTCTGCAGGCTGCAGTTCAGTGTGGCTGCTGGCTGGTGTCAGCCTCCCAGGAAGTGTACCTGGCTTTATAGCAAATTGAACAAATTTAACTACAGTCCCGTCATGTGACGGGGGAATACTTTCTCCCATGGACTTACATGGGGAGAATCACAACCTCCCTGAAATGACTCGTTTCACTATCAGAATTTGATCCACTCGGTCTAATAATATTTGGAAATAATTGTATCCCCATTCAAGTAAATGAATGGGGATTCGGCCAGCAAGGCTCTAATGCGCCTGCTCTATGGGACATACAGTGCGTAAGCAGTGCCGGTCATCTGGGTCATTTTTGTCTCTGCGCGTCATTAAGCAACTCTCATTAGAATAAACGGTGCTCCTGCCTCGTAAGTTCGTGAAATATATACGACAGGCATGAATCTCTCTCTCTTTCAATCAAAGAGACATGTTCCTAGAACCCCCTCGTTGGTCCTAAATCAATACCAGTCGCCTACTTCCTTGTTTACCGCTACACAGGTATGAATGAAATGAATGACAGTTTGGTGGTTAAATAGGACATGCATAGAACCACAAAATCCCATTGACACCTCTTTCCTCTGCAAATCTCACAATTTGAAACAACAAAATTCAAACTGTAAATATACTATAGTTAGCCCGAAAGTGGAACGGCGATCTTTTATCATAGGGACACATAGCTAGCTCCTCCTAAATAGACCCCTGAAATTAACAAAAATGCCTTAAATTGAAATCAGACACAAGTGTTAGCTTTGTAAGACCTTACGGTCGCTGTAATATCAGTGGCTGACGACATTCAAAGTGTAAATATACTATAGTTATGCCGGCAGCCAGCTCCACGGAGCTCCGCGGAGCCCCGGTAGTCCAGTAATCCAGAAACTGTCACTTTGCCCTGGGTATGGAGCGCAGCGGGCTGCCGCTGTCTTGTCAGACTG
Source organism: Gymnocephalus cernua (assembly GCA_023631565.1). Taxonomy (NCBI): domain Eukaryota; kingdom Metazoa; phylum Chordata; class Actinopteri; order Perciformes; family Percidae; genus Gymnocephalus; species Gymnocephalus cernua. The sequence goes on along the minus strand of CM042428.1, from coordinate 11,447,314 downwards.
TGTGGACCTGCTGAAGTCCGAAACGTCTTACCAATTTTTGTAGAACGGCCTATATTTGAGCTTTATATAGTTGATTTCTCGCTTAAAAAAAAGTCTCAGAAGTGAATTTAGTAAGAAATAGTCTGTCTGAAATATGCAACCTCCTGTCTCGTCTTCAATGTATGTGTATGTAGTTGCTCAAATAATCAGCGTGCAGCTCATCAATATATTCATGAGCATACCATATTTTGGAAGAAAAGCTCTCGTTCCAAATAGAGCCATTCAACAGAAAATCACCCATGGCATTTTCAGCCCAACCAATGTTACATACCCTATTAGGAGACCTTAAGCAACAGTGTGAAATACCGTATATAATCATTCTATCACCCCTTTAAAACAAAACAAAAAGTATGGAAGACAGCAAAGCCCAATTTCACTTTTACTGTAATTTCCGTACACGGTAGTAAAGAGACCGAATAAGAATACAAATTTTGGTGCCTGACTTTTTACCGCCCCCTGGTGTTCTGGTGTCAACTTGCGTGACGTCAGTGCCGCTATTCAGCACACTTGTTGATCAGAACTGATAGGGAGAGGATAAATGAAGATGCCGAAGGCAAAAAGCTCCAAGGTTTGGCTGCATTTCACGTCTAAGGATGCAGACTCTGCGACATGCACCAGATGCTTTAAACCAATGTCATGCAAGGGAGGTAACGCGTCAAATTTGATGAAACATCTGGCGACACATAGAGTTTATTTAAAAGCTGAACAATGCACCGTGTTTGATAACCTACGTGACGCAAGGCCAAGCGCTTCAACAGCAGCAGCCAGTGTCGGCCTCGCCGGACAAATTGAAGAGAGTGCCAGCCCTGCCTGTGTGGTAGTGGACATCACAGATGATGATGATGATGATGACGACGACGACAGCAGCCGTTCCTCTTCGGGTAAGTGTAGTAATTTAATGTCAACCGTAAATCTTGCAGATCAAGTAGGCTAGCAAACACCATTGCCATTCAACAGCGTGTGACGTGTGCTATGTCCTATACTTCCACTCAGTGTCTGCTGACTTTCTGCTTAATGTGAAACTCATAAGAAGTTGTGTATGTATGCAAAATGTTTTAACAAAGTTTCAACACTAGATTAAGAAGGCGCAATTTTGCAAATACACAGGGATGCTCAGGTCATTAAGAGGAGAAAATGAAGATTAGATTACCCTCGTAGTAATCTCTATTAATATCCAGTATTATTATATTGTTTGATACAATTATTGTATTGTTTGATACATCATCTGTGATATTTGATATTATTTAAATGTGAATTTTTATTTTATATTGGTTTATTTATTATTACAATATGTTACTTGTATTTATATTGTTTAAAGATTTAAGTTAATATAGTGTTCAATTGGGCCCTGGAAATAAAAGGGTATTGTTTTTTGACAAAGTGTGTGCGGTTTTGTTTTTTTTAAGTACCGGTTCGAGAACCGTTTAAGCACCGGAACCATTTTAAAAAATAGGCACCGGTATCAGATAAAACCCAACCGATACCCAACCCTAATGGTAGGCATTAGGTGTTCATGTGGTTGTGCCCTTACTTCAAATTGCAGCGGTGTGTTGCAGCGGCTGGCAGGTAGTGAGGGCATGGGTGAGTAGACCAGGCCGTTGGGCAGCAGGGAGCCGCTTGGGGTTTGGAGCGCCGGATGGAGGGAGTCCTCTGGGAGCGGTGGTGTGATTGGTGACAGCGGGCGAAGCAGGTGGTCTAAAGGTGCTGTTATCGTCTCTGACATATACTTGGAGCGGCGCTTCTTAAACGGTGCGTTGAGTTCTGTGACTTTAAAAACTGTGGAAATAATACAAGTGAGCTGTAAAAACAGGAAACAATACACTTCTAGTATGGAGAAGATGATAAGACACAACAGTAACAACATATTTTTATCTGGACTGCACCCTTTACTTATTTGTACTTTCAATAAAAATATCACCCAGTTGCTTGGTTCTGATCTATATTCTTCCAGCTTTGGTGAAAATACAGCAGTAAATGGGTCTTCCAGATGAAAGTGGGGATGTACGTACCGTTGGACAGGGGGTTGGGGGTGGATCTGCTACTGGTACTTTGCTGGGAGGAGGTGGACTCTGTGCCATCCTCCACACTGGCTGAACAGCTTTCATCCTCTGCCTGCTTTATCCATCTCTGCATCAAAACAACAGTAATATTGGGTTAAAAACCTAAAACATTTAGAGGACATTGAAAAAACTAGGGGTGCACAATATATCGACTCAATCACATTATTGCGATATCACATTGCGCGATATTATACCAAAAGTCTCGCGATAATTATGCAATTCTTTTTTGGGAACGGTACATACATTGTGTTGCACTCAAAACAATGTTCCATTGCAAGCTGCAGCACAATATTCTATTGAGGTTATCCTCTTGTTACGTCTATAATCTTTGATGCACCGCTCGAAAAATACACATCACTTAGTAGCGTTTCACTTCCTGACTCATTTCCTGGTTCTCCTTCTCCCTAAACAACATGAAATCAAGGAGAGGGTTAACTTTGCCTGCTAAAGATTTCCCACCGTGGTCAGAAAGAACAGGGGAGCCGCTTTGTTTCTCTCACTGACTCTAGAGTCGCTACTCACTCCGAAGCTAAATCGCCGTCACTCTCTCACTTCTCCCTCGTTCGACCATACAAACACGCCGGCTTGACGCACACACCAGAAATAGACAGACAACAAAAACAAAGCGAAAGAAAAGAAAGGACCTAAAGAGAGAGCGAAGGGAGACAGTGGAGCAAAAGAAAGAACACAAAAGTAAGAAAATGAGTGTTGCTCAGGGAAACGACGAAATAACAGATTGAAGAGGAAACTTCAGAGGACAAAAGTAATGCCTCCTCGGTAGCTTGGAAATACTTTGGCTTTAAGCCAACAGATGTCGCATTGTATTGTTGTTATACTGTAGTGTACATACAACCAGTACATGTCCTGTTCTGTAGACATGCTCTTTATTTAATACTGTACAACCAGTAAAACATGTCCTGTTCTGTAGACACGTTGGAACAGTCCAATATGACTGCAGGTTGAAATAAACCTTGTGTTGTAAGAAAACGTGTTTTATTTGTTATGAATCTATTTTGATGCGTTTTCCCATAACTTTGGTAATTTTACATATGTTTAAAAATATCAAAATTAATATTGATATCGCAATATTCATTATCGATATCGCAATATCAATTTTTTTTCAATATCGTGCACCCCTAGAAAAAACTTAATTAAACTTGACCCAATAACTCAGAAAGTCTTGAGATTTATAAAAGATGAAATGTTTGGATTATAAAATTTTACATATTACAAGGTTGTAAGTCACATGTATTTACAGCTGTGTCTTTATAGACAGGTAGAATACTTTTTTGACCAATTTAAGGTACAATGACCGTAAAAACACAAGACAACATCATTATATTTTTATATATATTTTACTCTGTCTCTCTATAATACCATGCTGCATCTCTCACCTTCTTGTAGCAGCCATAAGTCCCGTCTATTTGGAGCGGGCGGGGCCGGCGTCTCTCGGGGTTGAAAGGGGAGCCAAAGCGGACGTAGTGTCTGGGTGTGGTGCAGATGAGTGATGAGTGGGAGAGGCCTGGCAGCATGTTGAGGGTGGTGGCCAGCACCGTGGGGTCAGTGGTTATCCGTAGCGGGCGCTCAACAGGCACCTCTTGGTGGAACTTCTCCCCTCCAGGGACCTTGTCATTCAACCACTCTGTCACCAGGTACTGAGAACAAAGAAACATTAATGATTAACTCTTTGCTAAAAATTTACAAAATAATAAATATGATTAAGAAAGCTCGACTCAACCATAGCACAACCAAAATCCTCCAAATAATTTCTACAAAGTCTAATGTTCTCTAACCTTCTTGGTCTTGGGGTAGCGCAAGTTGCCTCTATTTATGCAGTTTAAACCCTGGCCATCTCCATCTAGGAGATGACCCCCCAGACCTCTCTCTCCATGGCCATGTTCAGCACCATATGGGCCCTGAGGTCCCTCCTCGTCCAGAGAAGCACCCTGATCAGTTGATGATGGTGCTGCTGCCATGGCTGCAGCAGCAGCAGCTGCTGCTGCTGCTTGCTGGGCGAGGGCTTGGCGCTGACGCCGGGCACGCTGGGATGAACTTGACCGGTACCGAGAGATTCGACTTTTGGGCCGAGGCTTGGTAGGTCTAGCAGGTTTAGGGGGAGCAACTGGGGCAGGCAGATTGGGTAAAAAGGTCTTTTCTTCAATAGATGGCACTTCCTGAAAGAGAATGTATAAATAGAATAAATCAAAAACTAAAAGATTAACATATACAAATGAAACAACCTGTTTTCTCTCACTGACCATGACATAGGTGGTTCGTCGTGTGCTGATCCCCACTCCAGTGTTATGGGGTATTGGATTGTTACCAGCAGGGTTTCCTGCCCCGTACTCACTTTCCACACCCTCCTCCTTCAACTCTGCTCCTCCCACTCTCTTTCGCCTCCTTTCCAGGCTGTTATGTGTCTTCATGAATAAGCACAGACACAACAGGGGAGTTACACAGGCAGGGTCAGAGAATTGTGAAACATTTTCTTTTGAATTACTGATGTATTGCTGGAATTGAAATCTATTGTCGCAGAGAACAAAAATATCTAGCAAAAGTATGCTAGATTAGTACAACAACTGTATTGGAAAATAGTTAAAATGCCATACTCTTTTACTATAGATGGCGACCCCATTTTCATCCACCTCTCCTTCCTCTCCATCTTCCACCTTCAACTCATCCAGCAGTCTCTCCTAATTACACAGAAAGACAGCACATGAGGAAAACATCCTACACAGCTGGAAATACAAGCAATGTTTGGCTAATATAGGCATTTTCAAAAACTTCAAGGCCAATTTTTAGTTTTTCTCTTTGTGGTAACATTAATATTTGATGGACCTTAATCTAAGCTATCATTGGACTGATTGGACCAAATGACACACACACATGCACACACCTCAAAGTCACTGTTCCCCTGCATTTCTTTGGCCTCCTGGTCCAGGATCTGGGTGCTGTCATCAGCAACATAGCTCTCCAGCTCTCTCCTTCTGGCTTTTCTCCGTCGGGTCTCGGCACCAACCAGAGGGGAGGAAGGTGGCAGTGAGGGGGTAATGAGGAAGCTCTCCATGGGCCTCAGGTTGTGCTTCTGCACCGGGCAGTTCTGGTTTCCCTTATGGCAGGCACAGTCCACTTTGTAATTACTGGGTATTTGTTAAGAGAGAGGAGAAGATCACAATGAAGAAAAAGCCGAAGGATTGAACACAAAGACACAAAACACACTTCTGTAGCAGTAACAAGCTAACAAGACTAGGTCAAAATCTAGTATATGATTAGGCTTTGTATTGTAAATGTGCTTAATTGTGGCCAAATTGTTACAGTGATAGTCAGTGGTGCTGTCTATTATGTGATATATACATATTAAATGTTAATCTCTGTCACCTCTGCAATAATCATTTATTATTCATCTACACCTTATTCATGTACATATAAAAAAAGGAGGTGACTATAATGTACAATTTTCAATACTATTTTGTACTATTATAACTCTTATTCTTATTTTCTATTATATATATATATATATATATATATATATATATATATATATATATATATATATATATATATATATTAAGGGTGCTCCGATCGATCGGCCACCGATCGGTATCGGCCGATAATGGCTTTAAATAGTTTGATCGGTGGTCTCCATAAAGGCCGATCAGATAGGCCGATCAGATGATGCACTACCACGGATGTATTAGGAGCGCACTACTCCTGAGAACATTTTCAAAATGGCGGCGTCCCTACATTCAGCGGTCTGGCAGTTCTACAAGGTGCCTAGGCCTAAACGGTGGCAGAACAGGAGTTGGCCCGCGGCCGGCCGCAGAACGAAGACACTAGGAAGACGGCTACTGCTTTTAAAAGCGACTGCCACCGGTGGTGCTCCGGCAAACGTGTTTGTGATTACACCATTCTGACGCTTCTACTGCCTCTGGAGCACCGCTGGTGGTCCGCCGACTCATTGCTATCTGGGAAAAAGACAATACATTAGCGATTAGCAACGTGTGTACCGAGGAAATACCACGAGGCGGAAATCTCCAAAGACATTTCAACACCACCAACCTCATCAGACATTTGAAGGTTAGTCACAGAAAGGAGGATGAGGAGTTTTCAAAGTTAGCTAACGCTAAGGCAGAGCGGAGTCGTGTAGCTAGCAGCTCCGGCGCCGCTCAAACAGCTGTTTCGCCGTGTGTGTGTGTGTGTGTGTGTGTCGGTGTGACTGACTGTGTGTGTCTGTGTGTGCTGAAGAAATGTGCAGTGATTGAAGAAAAAAAACAAAAATAGGCTCCAATACATAACTAAAGTGTGTGGCAAAATTTCCCAAAACTCCCTGATTGACTTAAACTCTCTATATGAGATAAGGACTCTGAAGAAAGCCCAGTCAGTCCTGGCTGATATACCCCCCCCTCTGAACAGCGACAAGATGTTAACGTCTGGCCGCAGATTCTGTCTGCCAAAATGCAGGACAAACTCTTTTGTTCCTGCTGCTATAGGCTTTGTAAATAAGTAATTGCGAGATGTGTATGTCTGTGTAGTTTGTATTTATTTTGTCTACTATTGATGGGGTTTGTTTTCTGTATAGTCTATGTGTTGTTTATGTTGCATTCTATTGCTGCACAACGAATTGCCCCTCGGGGATAATAAAGACTCCTTGAACCTTGAACCTTGAAAGGACATTTTTTAGATTTTGAGCTAGGACAGAAAGCCAAACAGTTACTGATACATTCTCTAAACATGTGTGACTGTTATGTAATGGCGTAATTTTCAGTTCATAAAAGTGATCGGTGATCGGTATCGGCCGATACGTCTTCCAGCAATCGGTGATCGGCCTCAAAAATCCTGATTGGAGCACCCTTAATATATATATATATATATATATATATATATATATATATATATAAGATATTTCTTTCATATTCTATTTCTATTTAATCTTTATTTGTGTTATCTGGTGTGTTTGCATTTGAGCTAGACTGGGTAAACCCCTCCCACTCTGCCGGCGATTTGATTTCGCCCTGTAGATCAGGCTGGAAACCTGCACGTTTAATTCTCCTGCTTCAGTTCACAATTTTGCGGGAACCAATCACAAACTGGCTTATCCACCTTGCGCGCTATTGGCGGGTTTAACACGATGGCGATAGAGAAGCAACGGCAAGCAGCTTCTTGTTTACATTCAACAAGCCGGCCCACGAAGCACAGCTACTGTTGATCCCGCTGTCGCTACTACGTCACCCGGATCGTTGGTCTGATTGGATCCAATTGTGTACAGAGTCATTTGAACTATGACCGTTGGTCACGCCTCTTGTGCAGAGAAAATACCAAGGGGGCAGGCTTCTCTCCTCAGAGCGTAGCCGCGATGGCGCCATTTTATGCTAACCCTATCCATCACCCCCCGTTAGCATTCCATTGACTGCCATTCATTTTGGCGTCACTTTGACAGCCAATAACTTTACATCTGAAGCGTTTAAAGACTTCATTTGCCCATTGTTTATTTCTAAAGAAACACGACAATGTATAAAAGGCTCCATTACCTTGTACCTCACGTTATGGCTCGGTAGCAGACGTTTTTATAAAAATAGGCTAACGATTGTGTCATAACCATGCGACTTACTGCCGCGTAGTAGAGGAATTACCGTATAGTACAGGAGAAGCTCGCAGGCAGTTTGAATGTACATTAGCTGTTTAGTTTAATTACTAATGTTAACTATCATTTTAGTTAGCAATAATTAGCCTGTACCTATGTTATCTCCTTACATATACCTACACTCTCCGTCTCTGCAAGATTGGAAATGATTGAGATTTCTCTTGGCACAGCTACCAGAAGACTTACAACTTGCAGACACGTTGCTCACATCACATCTACGACAGGAAGCTCAGTTTGCAGCTGCGCAGTAACGCTCAGTAACGCTCAACCATCACTGGAAAAGTGCTTCTAATAGACTTCACTTGCCTCCGTCAAAAACAGCGGAGTCACTGGGTCCATTTTATATACCGTCTTTGGAAAATACAGAGCAAACTCCCCAGATCAATGCTCAATCTTAAATCTATTGAGCTTGGTCTGGTGATAGCCAGACTACATTTGAGCTGCTGTAACAAGGGAATTCCCCTTGTGTTATTGATCAATAACGTCTATCTTATCTGTAGTGGTCCCAGTAATATTTGCTTTATTGTGTACTAAAGTAGCATATCATATGACATGTTTAAGATAGATTTGAGACAAATCATGACTACTTTTCAATGTAATCAAGCTATTTTCAATTTATTGTTCTGGATTATTCATTATCTAAAGTGTTATTATGTAATCATTGTTACTTTGGTGAACAGACCGGACCTAGGTGGCCCGATGTTAATATTATATATAATAAACTGGAAGTGAAACGTATGTCGTACTGGTTTTCCTTGCGCTACTTTCTGATGGCTTAATTTTAAACATGATTTCTCCTTTCTGTGTAAGCCTACTCCTTTGTTATTTGAGTAGTTTATCTTTCACTCAAACCGGCTGCTGAAGTGCCGCCCGCTTTCTTTCTTTTCTTTCTAAAAACATAGGCCTGCTTGTTTCACACATTTATTTGTGTGTGTAGAGAGATGGCCAGAGAGCCCCCCCAACACACACACACACACACACACACACACACACACACACACAACAACATCATCATCCACCATTGAGGAAGTTCATTAGCTGATTGAAATTGACCTGTGTTTCTTTTTGTGGATTGATGCTTTCTAGTGTATGGTTCAAAGGCAGGTGGAAAGATGGATATGGGTTGAGGAGCAGTACTGACCAGCTAGTGAACTCATAGTCAAATCCAATGGTGACCTCAGCGTCCTTTGTGATTTGACTGATGGCGTAGATACACAGATGGATCATGCCCCCAGCAATCATATGCCTTACCTGGTAAAGGAAACAGATACATGAGTTATCTTTGAAGATAGCAACAAAACTCAAAGTTACACAGAAAGGAAACATAGGTGGCAGGCATTGAGATTTAAAAAAAAATCTTGGTGGCTGACCTCAGCATTGGGTGTACAGGACCTCCTGATGAAGCGAGCGTCGTTTCCAAAGGTCCTTGCATCAACACACATTTCTACATCATTAAACTTTGAGTAGAACAGCACAAATGGATAGGGTCTGGAAAGATACGATGACATCAAACAGGTGAGACAACACTAGAATCTTTGTGAATGTTTTTGGACCCCCCGAATGTATAAAGTAAAGTAGCCCAATAACACAAACACCATAATATCTTACTTTTTGAAGAAATGGCCATTTACTTCAAACTGTTGTTTGAGCATGACCTTTCCCCGATATTCAATGATGAGTGTGTCTGGTTCCAGGTTCTTGGCTGCACGGAGGATCTTCCTGTGTTTCTGCACCCGTGTAACCCGCCCCAACTGTAGCTACAAACAGCAAATCAAAAACCACTTATTTGCAAAAACAGGAAAACATTACACAAGGCAAGATTACACAATTGTGACTGTTTTTTTGAAAAGTTAACTTGCTCTTAAAGTGCAATTGTTGTTTGGTTCAGGACTTGGGCTGACCTGCATCTGTGAGCCGAGCACTGTGTTGTTACAGGTCAGCTCAGTGCGGTTGATGGTATCCATGGCATCACCTGAGGCGTGGATCTGTGTAGTAGAAGGGGGTGTTTCAGTGTCGCCCTCTGCCTTTGAGACAGTGGTGCTGGCAGTGCGGTGGAGCTGGAGGAGGGTCTGGACATCAGCGCTGTACTGGTTGGCCAGAGCCTCCTCATACTGGTCCGTCCACTGGCGGATCCTGCTCTCCCATCCCTCTGCTGTGTTCTCATCCAACACGCTGACTTCTGTTGTTGAGTTCTAGACAGAAGACAAGATGAAACAGGTTATGACAGAAGTTATTTTTTACAGAAAATAAAAGCATGCGGCTAATAGCAGTCCCTCCAGAATAACGCAGCATTTTTTTGTGATTGTTGCAGGCAAAAATCCTTGATTATGCGGCATGTTTTCTTAAAAAATGCGACGGAATGTGCAGGATATTTATGCAATTTTATGCGATGAAATTGCGGGAACTTGCAAAAAACTGCGGTTTGATGAAAAAGAGAGAAAAAAAAGTGAATCCCCCAACGCCGTGTTCTCACTAGGCAAAATTACGTCACTTCACAACGTTTCCATGGCAACAGGGGAAAATGGCTGCTCTTGGTGAAGTAAATGCAACATTTTTCATCTTTCTGCTAAGATATGTGACTTTTTTGCAACGAAAATGCAGGGATTATGAAATCATGCAAGCCCCGCATATAGGGATGGGGCCAATCCGATCCAGTATCGGTATCGGGACCGATACCAGCGTTAATTCAGGTATCGGATTTTCCCGATCCAACCTGCGGAGATTTCCGATACCACGAGCCATGTCTGCACTTTAACGTTGTCTGCTGAAATGGATCCAAAAGTGATTCCTGCCGGCTGGTCTGCTGGTTGGCTGGCTGGCTGCAAACTGTGGAATAGATTTCCTGAACGGAGGCGCGGCTCAATGAGACACAGAGTTATGAGACACGCCCCCGCTCAGGAAGTCCATTCCGCAGTTTGCAGCCAGCTAGCAGGATAGTAGCATGACCAGCATTGTGGCTAGCTCGATGCTATCCTGTGTGCGCTGTTTGGAAATACTCCACAGTGGAAACACCGCAGAGCAAGACAGCAAAATGCAAAAACAAAACAGGACTTTCACAACCGTCTATCCCGGTGTTGTCGCCGGCTTTTGGAGTTTCATTTCTCCGTTGTTGCGTCCCCCAGAGACCCCGGATCGTACGTGTCCCGGCGGCCGCTGTTTCAGCCGTGAAAACAGAGGTGTGTGTGTGTGTGTGTAACTAAGTGTGTGTGTAAGATGTTTACAGTTATTGCACTTTTCTTATATTTCAAATATTTTACATTTTAAAACCTTGATTTGTTGATGCTACAAGTGTGCTTGATTTGCGCTGTTCACACACTGTTTTATTGATAGTGTGTGTGTGTGTGTAAGATTTTTACACTTGCACTTTTCTTATATTTCAAGACTCAAGTATTTGACATTTTGGGAATGTAATAAATATTGACATGACAATCAATTTGAAACCCTTACAGTTGCATATCTGTTTTCAGAATGAGATTTTTCCTGTTTTTCTGACCTTATACTTCAAGTTGCCTTTTGGGACATACATGCATACGTACGTACATATCATACTTGCCCATTGAGGAGTTTATTTCAGCATCATATAAAATCAACAATAATGATAATAATAATAATAATAATAATATTAAAGCAAACAGCTCTGGTATCGGAATAGTATCGGTATCGGCCGATATCCAAATTCAGGTATCGGGATCGGATCGGAAGTGAAAAAATGTGGATCGGTGCATCCCTACCCGCATATTTTGCGCGGAAATCGGCAATTTATGCGGCCGAAGTGCATCGTATTTGAAAAAATGCAGCCCCCGCATAAAAATGCGGACTTTGGCTGATTATACATTGAATTATGCGATCGCATAATCACGTTTTTCTGAAGGGACTGTAACAGCACTGAGTAAAGCATATCTTAAAGCCCCATTGTGTAACATTTGTAGTTGTTTATTATCAAAATCTGTATTGCCCTTCACAAACTTTTTTATGATTACTGACCACCACCACCAATTTCAAGTATTCCTATTGGCTTGAAATTTTACATTTGCGCTTACATGAATTGGGGTAGATGCTCCATATTCATGCGCCATCTTGAAATACGTTAGCCGGTAAGGGACATACAGGCTATACTGCTCCACCTTTTGTGTTTTCGACTCACAGCTGCTGCTAATGGGTATAGTCGCTTTCCGGCCCCGGCAAGTTTGAAGAAGGAAACACGAAGGACCACACGTATTCAAAATCCAAATTTCAGGAACATAATGAGAAAACGGATATTGAAAAGGGCAAGAAACTGGCGTCATCAGAAAAAACGCTGCAGTCTTTTTTTCTTTTTTTTTCCCTCTCCTTTCCGTCGGGTGGTGCATGTGCCCGCTCGTGGTGTGAAGCGTGCGTCCGCGCCACTGTCCGACATGCACTCCAACCATGGATGTATAAGAGTGGATGGCCTTTTGTACACTGTCGCTTTTTGAAGCCTGATGGCTACCGTAGCTGCAATACGTACTTTCAACTGCGTGGCAAGAGAGAGTTGATTGCAATATATGATCTCAACGCTAGATGGGAGTAATTCTTACACAGTGTAGCTTCAAAGGAACACGCCGACTTATTGGGACATTATTGGGACTTATTATCGACTTGTCTAACTGTCGGGGTTACGGTGAATAACCTAATGTCCCAATAAGTCGGCGTGTTCCTTTAACATACACCTCCAACCTTACCTTCATCCTCATAGACTTCCTAGAACCCTCTCTGAATGCCTGAAAGAAGGAAAATGAACACATATCAATACATGCACATGTAAGGCAGTAGTTGTTCTACAACCCCAAATCAGAAAAAGTTGGGACAGTATGAAAAACGAAAGAAAGTAGTGATTTCTAAATGTACTTTGACTTGTATTTCATTGCAGACAATGTGAACACAAAATATTTCATGTTTTGTCCGGTCAACTTAATTTTATTTGTAAATATACATCCTTTCCTGTCACTCAGACCTGCAACACATTCCAAAAAAGGTTGGGACAAGAGCAATTTAGGGCTAGTAATCAGGTAAATTGGTTAAATAATGATGTGATTTGAAACCAATGATGTCAACAGGTGACTGTAATTATGATTTGATACAAAAGCAGCATCCAAGAAAGGTCTAGTCCTTTAGGAGCAAAGATGGGCCGAGGATCGCCAGTTTGCCAACAAATATGTGAGAAAATTATTGAAATGTTTAAAAACAATGTTCCTCAAAGAAAGATAGGAAGACATTTGCTTATTTCAGTGCGTAAAGGACAAGGGCGCAAGCCTAAGCTGAACAACCGTGATGCTGAAAAGTACATCGAGATTTTGGAGCACAATATGCTGCCTTCAAGAAGACATCTTTTCCAGGGACCATCCATCCATCCATCGTCGTCCGCTTATCCGGTGTCGGGTCGTGGGGGCGGCAGCTCCAGCAGGGGACCCCAAACTTCCCTTTCCCGAACCAGCTCTGACTGGGGGATCCCGAGGCGTTCCCAGGCCAGGTTAGAGATGTAATCCCTCCACATAGTCCTGGGTCTTCCCCGAGGTCTTCTCCCAGCTGGACGTGCCTGGAACACCACCCTAGGGAGGCGCCCAGGGGGCATCCTTACCAGATGCCCGAACCACCTCAACTCACTCAACCCTGCATTTTCGTTGCACTCAACTTTTCCAGGGACGTCCATGCATATTTCAACAAGATAATGCAAAACCACATTCTGCACACATTACAAAGTCCTGGCTGCGGAGGAAGAGGATACGGGTACTTGACTGGCCTGCCTGCAGTCCCGACCTGTCTCCAATAGAGAATGTGTGGCGCATTTTGAAGCGCAAAATGCAACAACGAAGACCCCGTACTGTTGCCCACCTTAAGACTTGTTTGCAGCAAGAATGGGACAAAATTACACCTGAAACACTTCATCACTTGGTGTCTTCAGTCCCTAAACGTCTTTTAAGTGTTGTGAAAAGGAATGGCAACATTACAAAGTGGTAAATGCTTTACTGTTCCAACTTTTTTTGAAATGTGTTGCAAGAACCAAAATAGGAATTTTGTTTTTTTGAAAAAAAACAACAAAAAAACAATAAAAATCATGAGGAACACATTAAATTATGTGCTGTTGTATTGTCTGCAATGAAATACAAGTCAAAGTACATTTAGAAATCACTACTTTCTTTTTTTATTTGTGTTTTCCATACTGTCCCAACTTTTTCTGATTTGGGGTTGTACAATCAAAAACAAATTTGAAGTATTCTCAATGTGGCAAGGTAGTTAAAAAAATAACAGCTGCATATTGGGCTTTGATCTTAGCGTTTATCATTTGCTTCTATCTGTCAATGGATTCTTTGCTATACTCATTCTAGTGCACTATGCTTGCAAGAGTTTGCATACCTTGACCTTCTTGCCCTTCGGCGTTCCACGGGCCTTCTCTGTGCTCTTCTTTCTCTTTTTGGATTTGCTCCTTTTGACCCGGTTGACAGTGAGTTTGATGCTGGTGGGCGTATGCTGGGTGGCAGTGTAAGAGATGGTGGAGGGCTCGACCTCTTCGTCACCACTCTCAGTGGCACTGCTCTCTCCAGCTACAAATGAAAAAACAAAACACAGGTATAGTCATCAGAGAGAACTTTACCAACTCCTATAGGGAAATGTAATAACCAAAAAAGACAAGAGACAATGTACCTGAGACATTTTCTGTTTTTCTGTGTTGGCCTTCTGCGCCTTTCCTCCTGTCGAGTCCCCTGCAACAAAATAGGCAATAAAACACATCAGCACGAGATAAATGGGCTATAAAAAAGCGAAATATGAAGTCACATCATTGTTACAAGATCGTAGCAATGAAATTGCTGAACAGACTAAAAGGCCAAGCACATGAATCAACAATTGAGCAAATGTTTGAAAATGGCAGGAGATTCTGCTAAAAAAAAAAAGTTTTGTACCCAATAACATAAAATTTGTAATAAATGTGATGCGGCTACGACATCAACACAGTATGACATATGACCAGAGTATTGTTTGCACTGCTAAAAAACAGGTTTTATAAAACACAATGCACGAAATTTTTACATAAAATTATAACTAGGCCTCCAAAGCTGTACTGCTACTCTTAATGGCAGAACTTTGTTTTGCTACACTTCACTGTCCTTTCTCATAAATTTGCAAGACTGTTTGGAAGTTCTAGTCATTACACACTTGCACCTGATGCAGCAGCTGGAACTTATGCTTAAGGATCCAGACTAGGCAGGTTTTCCATCTCTCACCTGCAGTTGTCACATTTGATGAGCAGGCCATCCGAAGTCAGGCTGCAGTGACACCAGCTGGCCACAGCCCCATCTTCCTCTGAGGAGCTGTCGCTGTCGGCTGAGTTGTCCTCAGTAGTTTCATGATAGCGGGAGCCGCGTACCACGCCGTTGAGATCCATACGGGGAATGATGGTTTGGGAGAGCGGGGAGGCGGGAGGGGTGGGGGGAGGGGGTGCGCCATAGTTGTGATCCTGACAACACACAACGGAAGACTGTTGCATCTTCAAACAACGAGTGTTCAGGCAAAAGGGAAATGGAAAATGGAGACGAATGAAAATGAGGGCAAAACAACAGGTATGTGAAACAGTACAGCTGTTAATAACGGAAGAAGTTTGTGGTAACAAAGGACTTAAACTGCCTATTACTGTTTTATAATAATAATAATAATAATAATAATAATAATAATAATAATAGAACAAGGAACTTGAAAAGATTAGAAAACAGGAAAAGATTGGGTAGAATAAACAGTTATTATTTTAGCTTCTACCATGTTTTGTAGTTGTAGCCAACTTATCTTTGAGTAAAAGAGAGTAATACTAATTTCATATAAGACATGCTATGATTAGAATCGATGCTTGGAACTTACAGCATATGGTAGTCCCCGATACCCATGACTCTGTGCACTCCCACAGCTGTGGTTGTTGTAGTTTTTTTCATTCACGGCAGGGCTTGCTTCAACTGACTCAGGGCTGGAAAATAACAAAAATGATTAATCCAAGGAATGACAATAGAACAGAGATGATATGTATAAAACAGTAGATATTTTCCACTATGATTTTCCAGGGCTAAAGACTTTAGTTAGTCACTAGATGGCACCACAACCCTGAACTGGCTCCCAAGCCTTGAAGAACAGCAATTTAAGAAAATAGAATGTGAGAGCCATTATGGTATGCAACTCCTTTTGCCCTTCTGTTTGATATGTTCCGTGCCGTAGTCCGTCGGAGGGGCCATTTTGGCCGACCTGACTTGCTGGGTCGGATGGCGGACAGTCGGACTCAATGACCAATCTGACTGGTGGAGTGCTAACCCAGAAATGACAAGTAGGATGAGCGAGACCAATGCCTCTCAAAATCGGACGACCTTTGTTGATCTGAAATGAAGACAGATTCAGCGACTGCATGGCCTATTTCTCGCTTAAAATGTTTTCAGAAACAGTTTCGGTAAAGTATTTTCGTAAAATATGAGATCGTATTTCTGAACATTTTGAAATTTCGGGAGAAGCCAGACCCACGTGACACGTTCGTCCAATCAGCTGCTGGTTTTCATTTTTGTGCGACAATACAGATTAGCGGCGCCTACTGTTATGGAGACGTGCAGAACGTGCACTCAAGTCGGTGCCGCTTCGGTGTGTTCCGAGGCACTTTGACCAACTCGGGGAGACTGATCAGTCCAACTGCCTTTTCTGCCGAGGGTCGGCAGTCGGGTTGGCGTGTCAGGGCCATTACCTGAGGTCTGACCAGATGGTACATTACCTTGACTTTCCCCCCTTGTCCTCCAATTCTAGGGCAATTAAATGGCAAAAGAATCAAAATGTCAAAACGTTACATTTAAATCCTGGGATTTTGTACATCTAAACAGACAGTGTATTTTCTTATGTGAATCAACCCT
Source organism: Gymnocephalus cernua (assembly GCA_023631565.1). NCBI lineage: Eukaryota > Metazoa > Chordata > Actinopteri > Perciformes > Percidae > Gymnocephalus > Gymnocephalus cernua. The sequence continues at coordinate 11,430,686 of CM042428.1, read as the reverse complement.
CCTGAAGTTTTGAAAAAACTCTAAAAGGGGCTGTGAAAAGGTGGATGGGAGAGACCAGCTGCATTCCACATAACCCCAGTCACATAAGCAGGCTGACCTATAGAGATGTGGCAACAGTTGCTTAGGCTGTCTGTGGACATTTCCTCAGACACTACTTAACACAGCAATGACTGGTATGGAGATGTAATACAAGTCTACCTCCCTTACACAGAAGGAGGGCTGGGCGATACAATGGTCAGAATCATGAGGTGCGCTCATTAAAGTTAAAACATTTAGAGACCAACAACCCCGTTAACATTCTCTGATGGGTATTTTTATGAAAGATATAGATTTTCAGCAGACGGAATTACGTAAAGGCTATTTGTCGGCTTCTTGAGCCATGCGTTGCCAATGCGCACATCGGTTTGAATTATGTTTTTATATTTTTTTATTTGCTCTCACGATCACTTACCACTGCCAGTGTTGCAACTGAAATAATAGGCTAAAGCAAAGACAGTTTATGGAAAGCACAAGTGTAATTATGGTCAGATCTTGTGCCTGACTGATGGTGAAGTTATATTGATAAGAGTTGTGATTTACGCATTTGCAGCGTCAGCTATTTTTTGCCAGCTTTCCTTCCTGTTTTAGAAAGCGGCGACTGTATTGCTTTTTGCTTGTAAAACCGTATCAGTTTTCTCCATATTTATGTACAATTATAGTTTGCTCTACTGATGTAAAATATGCAGCTCTGGTAGATGTTTGTGGTTGGTCATGCTGTGCAAACCCCGCTTCTTTTATGTGAATGTGCAAGTCGCTGGATTGGGAAACCCTGAGTTGACTGAACTAGTTGTTAACCACCGTTGTGACACAGCTAACGCAGGACCGCGGTTGTTAGGTTAGGTGAAGCTAGGTAACTGAAATAAATCCAGGGCATGTTGATCCGCATCACAGATATCAGCATAATTTGGCAGGTCAACTGATGGACAAAACTACCAAAATAAGACCCTGGTTGTAAATTAACAGATTTTTTCTTTAATATGAGGGCACAGCCACGTATTTGAGTCCCACCAGCAGGTAATGAGTACTTACTCTGATCCAGCAGCCATATCTGAGTAAGACGTTTCAGGTGTGGTGACTCCCAGCGTGATTACTATGCTCATGACGTCCAGCACAGCGACGCGTGGGAGGGGGGGAAGAGGGGGAAGAGGGGAAAGGGGAGGATGGGATGGGGGAGGGAGGGGAGGAGGAGAGGTGAGGAATCACAGGGTCCCAATTACAGCAACAGACCACTCCAAAGGTGGGGCGCCGCCGAGCCGTAGCCCACGGCTCACGGTCATGGGGGGCCTGAGGAGAGAGAGCAACAATCAAATCAAACAGCTGTGTGGAAGTGACTGGGATTTTTATGTGTAAGTTTAAAAAATTTAAATGCAGCAAAAAATTGATCAAACTTAAATAGGAAATACAATTCCAGAAAATAATGTTTATAAACATGGAATTGAATAGATCGGCCCTAATGTCACCGATACCAGATCCAGCTATTTGAGTCAGTATTGGCCCGATATCAGTATCAGAGCATCGCTGAAAAGAACAAAACAAAAACCACCATAACATCATGACAGAGTGTGAGCAACCCAAAAGAACAATGATTTATCGCAATGTGTTTTTATTGAGTTTTTTCATATGTAAAATGAAAAAATATGAATCTTTTTTTTTCTCCTATTTATTTTATAAAAATATTTTTTTTGGGTATTTAATGCCTTTAGAACAGCTGTAGCCAGACAACATGCACTAAAGGACCACAGGTTGGACTTGAACCCAGGCCGCTGCTGTAAGGACTGAGCCTTAGTACATGGGGCGCACGCTTAACCAGGTGAGCTAACAGGGTACCCTAATATGTAAATACGGGGCACCCCCAACGGCTGGGCGATATGGAGAAAATCAGATATCACAATATTTTTGACCAAATACCTCAATGTCAATATTGCAACAATATTGTAGGGTTGACTGGTATTGATGCTTTCACAAAATATTTACACAATGAGATAAATAATCATCAATAATATAATGACTAAGTGGTTATAGGCAAATAATAGAACAGCTTGAACAGTCTTGTAAGTGCAGAAAATAACTACTTTTCTGTAATGCCGCCTTTAAAACCAGGAAAACACAAAACTTTTATAAAAAAAAAAAAACATAACAATATTAGGATATCCAAAATCTGAGACAATATCTGGTCTCATATCAGGATATCGATATAAAACTGATATATTGTCCAGCCCTAGCATGAAGTGATATCTTTTATAGACTGGTTTGTATCTGCAGTGTAGGAATTTACTCTGCTTTTCCATGCTATTAATGTCACAACGGGGCAGTAGTGGCTTAGAAAGCGAGCTTGGGACCGGGAGGAAGGTCACCGGTTCAATCCCCAGACCGGCAGGATAAAATCTGGGTGGGAAAAGTGAAAGAGCAGTCCCTTATTACCACCACTGAGGTGCCCTTGAGCAAGGCCCTTAACCTCCAACTGCTCCAGTGGAGTTGCTCAGTGGCCAGCAGATCAGACTGTGGTTGTACTGGGCAGCTTCCAGGTATGAATGTGTAACTGTGAATGTGACAGGTCGTCGTTGCAAATGTAAAATTTGTTCTCAATCAACTTACCTGGACAGGTAGGAAGGTTAAATTAAAAATAAATGTCTGCCTTAAAAAAACTATTGGCTGTACTCTTATATTTATTTAAGCATGAGCCTGTTACATTGGCAACCCAGTCTAATCTTTTTTCTTTAGAAAATGTACTTGGTTAAGCAGCAGAGAGCTTTCATATGCCTGCTTCTAAAATGATAACACGATATGGACATGGTGCGATAGGCCTGTCTCATCCATACAGAGGCTTCCAGCATGGAGGGGAGGATGGGGAGGCTATTCAAAGAGCAGAAAAAACAAGGGGCTTTACAGCTCTGCTTACACTGAACCTCCCAATAGGATGCACTGATAAAAGGCAACCAGCAGGAGGCGCCTTCCTCCCAGACGCCTGGACGGATTCAACCAACGTGAGGCCCAGCCCTCTTGTCATGTGACCACATTCGGCTGAAACACTGACCCAGACTCCTCTGCTCTCATCTCTCCCTCTTCGGCACTAACCTCCCTGCCTTGCTTTTAGACGCAGAGCCGGAGACAGATCCCACGGCTGCAGAAAGAGAAACCTCCTGTGCTCTGTACACACAGTAAGGAGACAATTTGGCTTATAGCAAGATCATTCCCCAGGCAAACACATGCAAATACTGTACCCCACAAACCAAACTGATCAGATTCACAATTATAAATTCCCCAAAAAGCAAAGCCAGTCTTACACAACAAAAAATAACCCTAACTTTAAAAACATATGCTGGTTTACCAGAAGAGAGACAGCAACATGATACATGACATTTCTGTAGTGGTCCCCTGGCTACAGCGACTGATGCCCTGGCTCTCCAGCACCAGGGCAACCACAGCAAGGCTGGGGACTTTCAATAATGTCAAGGTCAGTTCAACCATGCTCACTGTCAAACAGAGAATGTCAACCCTATCCAGCTGGTTACACACACTCGTAAGTAGCAACAAGAAATGTCAGCTAGCTCTTGGTTACAGAAGCAGAACATTCTGTTACAACTCAAATGGCTTCAATGAAAACAGAGACACACAGGTGTGGACATTCAGATGCTACAGGAAGGTTTGGTTATTCAAAGACTGTTCCTCTTTAAGCATGACTCATAAGATACATTGATAAGACAACAGCATGAAAGTGGGCATGAAGGGGTAACGTGACTTTGTAATATACGTAAGACAGGATGGATGTAGTGGATCCCATGGCCCCATTCAGATCTTTTTTTAAAACCATTGTTTTTTATTATCTCTTTATGATCGCTGCCTCACAAAAATAGCCACCATACTCCTACCTAACTCACAAAGGGAGACACTATTTGGGCCTCTCCCAAAAGAACCAGACGGTGAACTAGGGAGGTAAATTCCATACAAAGAAGGAACGCCATTCTTTACCTTGCTTCCTTCTCCTCCTCCCCCAGCAACTCCCTCCCTTCCTCGTTTGTTCCTCTGGCCATGAATACCGGGCTCAAATTACCAACAGGCTCGACAAAGTCTTTCACTTCCACTAGAACAGAGGCCATTTTGGAGACCAAAAAGTCCAAGGGGGAGGAACATACACACAAAATGAACAGCTAAGGATACCCTCTCTTACTCTCTTTTCATCATCTCTCACATAACACTCTCCCCCACTAGTGTTCCGACATAATTAAGTACTGACAGACGTGCATTATACTGTCCTAAAATAAGCAATTTGATTATCAGGGACATGCTGATACAGTACATAAAAAGTGTAGCCCACCCCATGGATATTAATTTACATATGATTCAGTTAACATTAAATCATAGTGGTCAACATCTTTATCAAAAATAAAACACAGAACAACTGCCCCAATGGTGCTTTACCATTTTTTTTATTTAAAAAGGTAGGGTTGGTAATTAGCAAGATTTGAAAGTAGCTTCTCCTTGGGGCACTGTCTAACCCCTCCACCTCCCCCTGCACTCGGGGCTCCGACCTACACACAGACTTGCACGAGTACTGCTGCATCGCTGCTTTAGAGCAGAGCAGTGAAAGGACCACAATTTTACTTCACGTCTCATTCACTGGTAAGCAAACACCTAATATAATAAAACACACACAACTACTGTTAGCAATGTGGCGAAGACACACATTATGCTCAGGCTCGTACACTGGAGATGGAGTGAATGTTAAAGCTGCATGTGAACATCCTAGTTTTATACAGTCTATGGTGAATAGACGCAAACGTAGCAGTGCTGTCATGCCAGGTTCCTGTGTTTTGCTTGCTACCTGCTGGTTAAAGTGAAGAGGGTCAGCCAAGGAGCTAGCAACCACTTCAGAACAGGCTTACTAACTTAAAGCCCCTGACACACCAACCCGATAATCGGCCGTCGGACAGTCTGGCGAGGTCAGTGACTTGAGTCTGTTTGGTGTGTTCCGTGCCGTAGTCCGTCGGCCTTCATTTTGGCCGACCTGACTTGCTGGTTGGAAGGCGGGCAGTCAGACTCAGTGACCAATTTGATTGGTGGAGTGCTAACCCAGAAATGACGAGCAGGATGAGAGAGACTAACGGCTCTCAAAATCTGACAAAAATCTTTTAAACTGACCTTTGTCGATCTGAAATGAAGACAGATTCAGCAACTGCATGGCCTATTTCTCGCTTAAAATGTTTTCAGAAACACGTTTCGGTGAACTATCTTCGTAAAATATGAGATCGTATTCCGAACAAAGCCGCCATTATGCCCGGTTGAAAAATCCGGGAGCAGCCAGACCCACGTGGCGCGTTCGTCCAATCAGCTGCCAGTTTTCATTTTTTGGACGACAATTAGGGCTGGGCGATAAAACGATAACGATATGTATCGCGATAGACATGTAATCAATATCAATAAAAAATGCGCTCGATAAAAGTTTTTTTTTTTTCTCTTCGTCGGAAGAAACCAGAGGTTTCAAAGCAAGTTTGGTTGCATGAACAAAGGCACTCGCTCTCTGGTAGCCTAGCAACGTAGGGAGTGACACGCTAACAGCCAATCATGTAACAGTATTGTGTTTGGTTGCGCCATATCGTTGTCTCGTGTTGGATTCTTCAATAACAGAACCGGCGTGGAGTGATAAGTGGAAAATGCGTGAAGCAGCGAGCGCGGAAGTTCTTGATGAAAACGGGAAACGTCAGCTCGCCAATATGGCAGTTTTTTGGATTTTATAAGTCTGACCGTAGTCAGATCAATGTCGTCTGCAAATTATGCAAGACCATCGTCCGCACCGCAAACCTGTTTTACCACTTTAGCCGCGCTCACCGTTTGGAGCACAGCCGTATTCGCCAGCAACGTCCAACAACATCTGCAGCTGGAACCCCGCACAAGCAGCAGAGCACCACGGAGAGGTACTCTCAGTGCCTTATGACTGTAAAAGCTAAACGGTACAAATAAATAACGGAGGCAGTGGCATATCATATAGGCAAAGACATGCTTCCGCTGAGCACCCCCCACCATGTACGGTTTAGGCTGTACCGTGACTGTTAGACGGAGAAAAATAGCCTAACTGTTACTGTGCTGTATCACGTTAGTTTTTTATGTTACAGATGTAAAGTCTACCTCAGTTTTATTTCAATTTCTCCTATGTTTACAAAACATTGCACATATTTTAAAACACTTCATTCACCAGAAGTGTTCATTGTGATTTTAGACGTATGTTTCCATTTGAATTATTTGAGTGTTTTCCATGGTTGTGTTGACATTTCTGCTTTTATAACTGAGAGGATTATAATCGGAGGAAGGTTAAGCTTAAAATAAAAACGTTTAAATTGAATACATTTTTTTCTCCTGGTCCTTATTTTAAATAGGTCATAAAAAATATCAATAATTATCGATATCGACTGATATGAAACACTTATATCGTGATACAGTTTTCAGCCATATTGCCCAGCCCTAACGACAATATAGATTAGTGCTGCCTGCTGTTATGGAGACGTATTACGTCTCGCGCACGTGCAGAACGTACACTCAAGTCTGCGTCGCTTCAATGTGTTCCGAGGCACTTTTTGGACCTTGGGAAACCGACTGATCAGTCCGACTGCCTTTATTGCCAACGGTCAGCCGTCGGGTTGGTGTGTCAGGGGCTTAAAGGTGAGCTGGCTTTAAGGTAGACCACAGCACTTTGCAGTTAAGGCGGCTGCAAGACACTAATCACACATCGCCAAAAAGAAGGAAAAAAAAGACAAACAAAAAACTTTGGAACAACAGACGGCTCTTCTCTTGAGCATACGTTGTTCTGGTGTATCTCCGGTCTTTCTTCAATGAAAATGTAAAATGTAAATGTAAAATTATTAGTGTTAGAAATAGTTTGTCACAAATAGTTGTGTGCTATAGTGTTTTATCCTGTAAAAGAGAGTTAGTTGTGGGTTATTAATTGTGTTATAAAGTTACTACCATGAGTGAGAAGGGTACGCAGTTAACAGGGCTCCCGTTCTCAATTCACTTGCACATTACTTCGGTCGTAGTGCTCTCTGCGGCAATGTATTACGGTAAATGAAAAATTGATAACATACGGGAAATTAATACCGGTATACGGTACAAACCGGTATACTGCCCAGCACTAGTGCACAGAGATGCGGGCAAACTACGTCGGCTCTACAGTTTTGTTGAAGTCAGTGAGTCACGGCAGTGAGTTACAGTTTTTCAAAACTTCACGCAGACAGCATTTGCTGCGATATGATACTAATGGAGAGGCGAAAGCGGTCATGGTGCTACTGACGTTACACTTCCTCTGAGACAAGCAGGCACAACAGTGGTTTCAATGCCCTGATGACTGACTGACAGGCTGAGGTTGTAAGGCAAGGCAACCTTATTTCTACAGCACCTTTGAGCAACAAGGCAATTCAATTACATGTTAGTTCTTCATTAGTTCAATCGATGTTAACAGGGCAGTCACCAAGTTTATTGTTAAAGGCGTGTGTCATTATACAGTTTGCACTAAAAAGTCTTTGTTGTTGTACACGTCATTTGTTTATTTATTATTTATAATATGTTCATGTTGTGGCAAATAGGTTTCCCTTTTTTTGTTAATTTTTAAAGTTTGGATTGATACCAATCCTGAGTATCTGACTGGCGCACAACCAGTTTTATTAATGTTGCAGTGTTACCAGATTTTTTGTTTTGAGTCACAATTTAGGTGGAAAATAAAAGTGTGTTGGATGTATTTTTGTTGATATTGAAATTAATTTTAAAACATATGAATATCAAAAAAAGTATCGTTAAGGAACCGGCATAGAAACTGAGGTATCAAGTTCACCTAGAATTCACAAACAGCAAGTATGTTAAGTTAATTTCTCTCTGTGGTTGTTTTTTTCATAGAACTGGGCTGGTCAATGTTGAAATTGTGGTGGGCTGCCGCAAATAATAATGTAAAGTAAAGCATTGCAAGGTATGTATCTTGAATGGTTGGCGGGATGGTGTCAATTAAGGGTGCTCCGATCGATCGGCCACCGATCGGTATCGGCCGATAATGGCTTTAAATAGTTTGATCGGTGGTCTCCATAAAGGCCGATCAGATAGGCCGATCAGATGACGCACTACCACGGATGTATTAAGAGCGCACTACTCCTGAGAACATTTTCAAAATGGAGCTAAAATGGCGGCGGCCCTACATTCAGCGGTCTGACAGTTCTACAAGGTGTCTGAACGGCGGCAGAACAGCAGTTGGCCCGCGGCCGGCCGCGGAACGAAGACGGTAGGAAGGCAGCTACCGCTTTTAAAAAGCGGCTGCCACCGGTGGTTCTCCGGCAAACGTGTTTGCAATTACGCCATTCTGACGCTTCTACTGCCTCTGGAGCACTGCCGGTGTTCCGCCGACTCATTGCTATCTGGGAAAATACATTAGCGATTTGCAACGTGTGTGCCGAGGAAATACCACGAGGCGGAAAGCTCCAAAGACATTTCAACACCACCAACCTCATCAGACATTTGAAGGTTAGTCACAGAAAGGAGTATGAGGAGTTTTCAAAGTTAGCTAACGCTAAGGCAGAGCGGAGTTGTGTAGCTAGCAGCTCCGGCGCCGCTCAAACAGCTGTTTCCCTGTGTGTGTGTGTGTGTGTGTATGTGTGTGTGTGTGTGTGTGTGACTGACTGTGTGTGTCTGTGTGTGCTGAAGAAATGTGCAGTGATTGAAAGGACATTTTTTAGATTTTGAGCTAGGACAGAAAGCCAAACAGTTACTGATACATTCTGTGTGACTGTTACGTAATGGCGTAATTTTCAGTTCATAAAAGTGATCGGTATCGGCCCCAGCAATCGGTGATCGGCCCCAAAAATCCTGATCGGAGCACCCTTAGTGTCAATCACTGCCCAACATGGCAAAGTGGTCTATCCACGATGTCGTTTCCACATATAGCTTCAAGGAGACCGCTAGAAGGGTTATACATGAACATACATAAACAGTTTGAACAGCATGTCCATGCTTGCACAGTGTCCACCTGTGCCTTTCAAATCCTCCATAACACATCCAGTCCAGTGAGAATACACCAGCCCCCTCAGTCCGCCCCCGCACACATGCTTGCTGCAGGAAGGATAGGGATATATCAGCCATTCCCCACAACTGTGCAGGTCGAGCTGCATTTTCTGAGTTACAAACAGGATATGTGGCCACGGAGAAAGCAAGGCTCATCGTAGATCTTATTTCACTCACACACACACACACACACACACACACACACACACTTCAGCGTGTAGGAATTAAAAATGATTGTATTAATATTTGGGGTGCCACGAGTCTCCAAATCTTCGATTTAATCGATTCAATTACATTTTCGATTCTAAGGTCACGGTTCGATTCAATTCTTTTTTTTTTTAAAGCACAGGTTGCTATGCCATTTTTAGATTAGACTTGTATGCAATATATAGGGCTTTCCCAAACGATTATTTTTTAAACGATTAATCTAGCGTTTATTTTTTCGATTAATCCAACGATTCATTTTTTAATTAGCGATTATTTTCCCATTGCTCAATTAACAATTTAACCAAAACAAATTTCAATAAGGTTCAAATCTCTATTTATTAAAATTGTTTAACACTGCACTGTTCAATTAAAATTAATTTGTAGTGCAACCTGAAGCCAGATGTAGCCAATCAATCCAACAACAAAATAAAGTCACTTTCAGGAGGAATACAAGAATAAAAACGTAAAGTAAACAGAGCAAGTACAAAAACAGTAGCCTGTATTTGCTTTTTTTTAAAACAGTAGGTAAAATAATGAATAAGCTCTTGTTTAACATCCAAGCTCTTCTCCCTTTAATCTTACAGTAAAAAAGTGCAATTTTAGCAACATATAAAATGTGATGTATCAAATAAATCCAACAATAAAACAAATTAACATTTCAAGTCACTTTTAGGAGGAATAAACAAATAAAAAACTTAAAAATAAAAAAGTGCAATTTTTCTTTCTCCTTTCTAAAGGGAATTATGAGCCCAAGTCCGTTATAAAGGACTTGTGAGATATCTGAAACAATCTGGCCTGGTTGCGCAATTATCGAAGACAGTGCTACAGATGGGGGAGACGCAACACAGTTTACCTCACATTCCAGTCAGTGCAGGACATGCTGTATATGGGTGAGCTACGGGAGAAGCTGGAGAGGCATAGGTGAGCAGAACTTACAGTGTTTTGCTGCTGTCATCCTGACTCAGGGATCATTTTACAAAGTCTACAGACTACCACGTTGTTGTTGGCATTAAGAGTAAAATACTCCACGCTTTAGAAGACTGTGTGCAAGCCTTTTATCAACTTGTTGTCGAACTTGCGAGGAATCCATACTTACGCTGTTGCTCGAGGCAGCCATGCTATTTTTAGATTTCTACGCGTGAGTGACAGTTAAAGAAACGTGTCGACGCATTTACGTAATCGATGACGTCGATGATGTCGACAAATCGTTCCAGCCCTAACAATATAATATCTGACCTTTGTTCGCAATGTACCACACTAGATTGTCAAATTTAAAATATTTATATATAACAACATAATGTAACTTATATACTTACTGTATATCTTCAGTCAATTGGAAACTTAAGCAAAATAACCTGCCATCTAGTTTCTCTTTTGTAACTGCAGTCTTCTTCACAGGAGATGACATTCAAGTTCACAACAAAACAAACAGAAACAACAAAAACAGCCATGTCCATAGTCTTCTCCGAACAATTAAGTGTTTTAACAATTTCCCAACAGTTGAACATATACTACTTCCTGTGTCCTCCATTTCTACATCAGAAGGGGTACAGAGGCAAGCGTGGCGGAATTGACTACGACTGGACACTGACTATATGATTCCTAGAGTCTCTAAAAGTACAACGGTAGCCAGAGCCTCCTCTCCTGTGGAACCAGCTGTGGGGCAGACACCGTCACCACATTTGAGAGTACACTTAAAACGCTCCTCTTCGATAAAGCTTACAGTTAGGGAGTGAGGAGTTGCAGCGTCCGCCTAACCCGGCCAACCTGCTTCTCTTCATAGTCGTTAGATTCATCCATCATATAATTAATGACATAATCAAAGTAGAGGCAGGCCGATACAATCCGATCTCTTAGACGGTTTTAGTTTTAGACTGACGGGGGACACTGAGCTTCTCTCTCCTCTATGTTCTCATTTGTGTGCATCCATGTCCAAGAAATGTGTGTTACTAACCTAGCCCTGGGAGCTTGCTCCCCGGAGTCTTTGTTTCTTTTCACCCAGGATGATGTCCCGGGATTAGGATGGCACCAAAATCATGGTTCCAGCTGTGCCTGGGATTCTGCCGCAATTCTCTGCTATGCCATGATGCCCCCTGCTGCGCTCCTACAACCACAATTTCATAATTCTGTTTCATTGTCTGTCCGGCTGTGTCAGCCACCACCGACCAAGAGCCTGGGTCTGTCCGAGGTTTCTTCCTAAAAGGGAGTTTCTCCTTGCCACTGTTGCATTGATGCTTTCTCTTGGGGGAATTCCTGGAATGTAGGGAATTGTTGGGTCTTTGTAAATTATAGTGTGGTCTAGACCTACTCTATCTGTAAAGTGTTTTGAGATAACTCCTGTTATGATTTGATACTATAAATAAAATTGAATTATAGCTATCGCCACTTTTTGGTCCTACACGTCCTGCATCACAGACACACCCCCAGTCCGCCTCGATAATTATGCTGATAAATCGCAAACTAAAATGGCGCTAACACTCATCCGTGGAAGAGGCCGATTCCGTCCATTGAGTGGCTCCGTAGCTTGCCCTTGGCGACAAGTAAAAGATCCCGTTTTTGTAAGCCTCATTCTAAGCGGATTACTCGTCTTCCTTTCTTCCTCTGTGATTCTACCGGAAAACCCCACCCCACACTCACAGCTGTACAGTCTCCGGAGCGACGTCAAGAGTATTGGCCGTAGCCGGAGGTAACTTCGCTAAGGAGGCAATCAAAGAGTATCAACTAATAGTAAGAGGCTTCACTATGTTGGTTTTTGGTGTCCCGCGGGGAACCTGACTGTTCTTTTTTGTTTGGCAGTTTTGCTAGGGATCTCGAAGAGAACAGTTGTGATTTTGAGAGGAAAAGGATCTATTAAAATTTAAATTGTGGGGTTTGTTTGTGAAATGGGGGCGTGGCCGCTTGGCAAGCCGACCAGACGTGACATGTGGGTGTGGCAGCATCGCCGATTCCATTTTTTTAATTCGAAGTTCAAGATTGTGACTTAATTTTGGTCGACTTCGATTGTGACACCCTTAATTAATACGTATGTAAAAACAATTATATTCAATTGGCATGAACAAAACGTCAGTTTGCAGAAGATTCATATACCTACATACATACGGTACAAGGCCTGTGCTGAATACCAACTTCGATACTTATCAACAGCGAATATTCGAATATTCGAAGCTTCAGCGGCAGCGGCGGGCTGGATCAACATTTCCGACCACACGAGAAAGAAAAGAGATGAAGCGGGAGTTGAAGCGACTTTGCTTTGTTGTTGCAGGACGCAGTCACCTATTGTTACACAAACTCCAGGGGTCTCATTTAGAAACGTGACATACGCACAAAACGGGGCTGAAAATATGCGTACGCCACTTCCCACGCACGGTTGTGATTTATAAAAAACAAACTTGATGGGTGAATGTGCGGCCCTCCATGCGAACTCTGAACCATGCGTACGCACATTTTGAAGGCAAAATAGGAATTGCCGACGCAGATGGTGAGGTGGTGAACTGAAGTCATTGCAGAAAGTAAATGGGAATAACAATTACTCGTAATATTTCCAAGTATTGATGCCTCAAACACATTTTTTCACTCCATATCATCCATGTTACCATGAAGATTAAATCCAGCAGTGTTATTTGTAGGGATGAGCGAGTACAGCATTATCTGTATCTGTTAAACCATATGAATTATCTGTATCTGTACTCGGACTGGGCGGGGCCTAACCCGGACGTGGGCGGGGTTTAATCCAGAAATGGGCGGGCTTAAACCGGTATGTTATTTTAAGCACGCAATTGATTTGGGTTGATCAGAAATTGTTAAATTTATTGCTGATTAGAAAACTATTTACATGACAGAATCAGCATTGAGCTTCAGATCAATGGTTTTGATCACGATAACAAACGAACTATAAACAGAACAAGTTTTGCAACAATGAATACAACACATGTGGTTGCAATTATGAAGTAAAATGTAATGAACAAGAGTTTTCATACTCAACATAACTTTCTTTTTTTAACTTTTCATTTTTTATGATTAGTGTGATTTTTTTTTTTGGTTCTTTTTTATTTTTTTTATTTCCACACCAGGTGTGTGTGTGTGTGTGTGTGTGTGTGTGTGTGTGTGTGTGTGTGTGTGTGTGTGTGTGTGTGTGTGTGTGTGTGAGTGAGTGTGAGTAAGAGAGAGACAGAGAGAGAGAGAAAGAGAGAGGGGGGGTCGGGGGGCTTGTGTTCTACGGATCAAATAGTCCGACGCTGTTTTTCAGATCTGCATTGACTTATAAAATACAGCAAGAAAGTGTCAGAAACTCAGTGCATGAAGTAAAAAAAACTGGTTAGAGCCAGCTGACGGTTTAAAAGAAAAAAGCCTCCCTGAGAGGCGACGCAACGCGAGTCACATTCTACCAAGCACCACGTACCCCACGTTACCAGAACTCTACTGGTTAATAAGTAAGCACTACAAACCAAAGTAAAAAACAAACCTGAAGCTGAAGAGACCCTAAACGTTAACGGAAAAGACCTGCAAACCTGAGTGACTGAGGGAGAGACAGAGAGCTGTTCTCTGTGTTCTGTGAGTGAGCGAGCAGCAGAGCGTGTGTAGGGGAGGGGCGCTGTGCACTGCACTACTAGCCTATCACAGAACGCAGACACAGTTAGCTACCCAATGAGGATTTTTATTCAATCCGAGCACAGATATTGACTCGTAATACTCGTATTCGGCAAAAGTGCTTTATCTAGGGATGGGGCCAATCCGATCCAGTATCGGGACCGATACCAGCGAAATTCGGTTATCGGATTTTCCCGATCCAACCTGCGGAGATTTCCGATACCACGAGCAATGTCTGCACTTTAACGTTGTCTGCTGAAATTGTTCCAAAAGTGATTCCTGCTGGCTGGTCTGCTGGTTGGCTGCAAACTGTGGAGTACATTTCCTGAACGGAGGCGCGGCTCAATGGAGACACAGAGTTATGAGACACGTCCCCGCTCACGAAGTCCATTCCGCAGTTTGCAGCCAGCTAGCAGGTTAGTAGCATGAGCAGCATGTGGCTAGCTCGATGCTATCCTGTGTGTCCGCTGTTTGGAAATACTTAACACTGGAAACACAGCAGAGCAAGACAGCAACATGCAAAAACAAAACAGGACTTTCACAATCGTCTGTCTGCCGGTGTTGTCGCTGGCTTGTGGCGTTTCATTTCCCCGTTGTTGCGTCCCCCAGAGACCGCTGATCGTGTCCCGACGGCCGCTTTTTCAGAGCAGCCGCTGCGCAGCCGTGAAAACAGAGGTGTGTGTGTGTGTGTGTGTAACTAAGTGTGTGTGTAAGATGTTTACAGTTATTGCACTTTTCTTATATTTCAGATATTTGACATTTTAAAACGTTGATTTGTTGATGCTACAAGAGCCAGTGTGCTTGATTTGCGCTGTTCACACACTGTTTTATTGATTGTGTGTGTGTGTGTGTGTGTGTGTGTGTGTGTGTGTGTGTGTGTGTGTGTGTGTGTGTGTGTGTGTGTGTGTGAGAGAGAGAGATTTTTACACTTGCACTTTTCTTATATTTCAAGACTCAAGTATTTGACATTTTGGGAATGTAATAAATATTGACATGACAATCAATTTGAAACCCTTACAGTTGGATATCTGTTTTCAGAATGAGATTTTTCCTGTTTTTCTGACTTCCTTTTCTGACCTTATACTTACCTCAAGTTGCCTTTTGGGACATACATGCATACGTACGTCCATATCATACTTGCCCGTTGAGAGGAGTTTATTTCAGCATCATATAAAATCAACAATAATGATAATAATAATATTAAAGCAAACAGCTCTGGTATCGGAATAGTATCGGTATCGGCCGATATCCAAATTCAGGTATCGGGATCGGATCGGAAGTGAAAAAAATGTGGATCGGTGCATCCCTAGCTTTATCCGTACCGGATACTCGTTTCAGCCAAGTATCCGGCTCTAGTTATTTGCGCTTGTACTGAGGGATAATTGTTCCATAAACACCTCCAACTCAAATCTTAAATACAAATTTGCTCTTAATGTTTAATCGGCGCTGCCTCACCATCACAGAGTCCGCTACGGAGCGCAGGAGGAGGAGATGGCCCGACTGCATGGAATACAGGATATCAAATACCCTAGCATTAGATAACTTCAGAACACAGTGTAAATAACTAAATATCTGTCTTTAAAACTGTGCATATGCATGCACGGCTGTATTTTCAGACTTTGACATTTGATGAAAATACAGCCGTTAAGATCTCGCGCAATCGTTACCCTTGATGTCCTTGTTACCGGTCCAAACTTTAATAGTGTTTGTGACCAAACCTGCATGAAGAAAAGTGTGTTTGCTTATTAGACTTTCTTTCATCTTCAAATTGTATCTCGGGGTGGGGGATACCACTAGTTGTTGCTGTGATTTTGGCAAAGTGTTACCAATCACAAATTGTTGTTAACAGGTGTGACCCTGTGCGTAATGCTGCATGTTGGCATTGCTGGCCCTGCAGGAGGACTACAGCAATGGAAGAATCAGGAGAGAAAGAGACTTCAGGGACTATGACGATGACTGGCTCAGGGCTCGAGAGTGCGACCAATTTGGTAAGGTTTTTTTTGTAAGGGTGCGACTAACATTTTTTCTAGATCGCACCGGTGCACCTAACGTCCTCTCCGCTGCGTTACATGACCCATCCTCGCAGCCCCGCCCACATTCACACACACGACCACCGTGCAACACGGAGAGACACAGCGTCGGTCCACACTGCGACATTTGTCTACAGTTTTAATTGTTGTTAACACAACTCTCTATTGTTAAGCATGAGAGGGAAACCTGTATTTGTAGCTGCTAACTGTTACTGCGGCCGCCGCACGGCGAAAAACACAGACGAAGTTACAAGAACAGGCCGAAATTATAATTCAATTTGCAGCAATTCCTGAACGTCTGAGAAGTTTTTTGCTTTTTCTCCGCCACCCATCATGATTCGGTGTAACAACTGCCAGTGTCATTCATATACTGATCAGCATTCACGAGGTGCTTTGCATTTACTATTTATGGTTAAAAACGGGCGTGTACAGGGTGGGATAAGAGGCTGATCCACGTACGCACACTTGTAGGTAATCTCTGATTTATAAAGGGAACATTGCTTACAGGTGTGCGTACACACGGTTTTATAAATCAGATTTTTTTTGGCGTACGCCATTTTGGGCCTTTGGGTGTACGTACACTTTTAGTAAGGATCCTACACACAGTTTTATAAATGAGACCCATGGGCAGTTCAGTGCTTGTGGTTCTTTCTTTACCTTCATAAGCCGCTTTCCGAGCGGAGGGATTTTTGCCGTTCTTAGAACATAATGTTCCTAGAACACTTTTTTCCTTGTGTTCCGACTGGACCAATTTGGGGATTATCAAGTTCCTCTGACCGCAGTTCCTGTAACTCTTTCAGCTCCTACTTCAGGGCAGGGTCTTCTCGCTGTTCCCTTTTCCGCATAGTGACCTAGGTCAACGAGAGTCGGGTTTCCGGTACATAGACAGACCAACAATAGGACAATTTTCGCCATCTTATTCATCACTAAATTCACTTCTGAGAACGTTTTAGGCAAGAAATGAATTGCTTAGATTTCAAATATAGGCAGTCTTGCGTAAATCTTTGCCGAATTGACAATTTGCTTCAAAGTTTTCAGAGTTGAGAAGCTCCATTTAAATATCACAACACATGTCCATCATAAGATTAACGGGAACCTGCGGTTAATCCACAAGCGCCTGCGGGCTTGACAACCTCGCTGGCCGGCTGACACACACAGCGCAGCAGGCAGAGGTGGGGGAGAGAGAGATACCCTGTTTCTCTTCAGGAGACTTGTTTAAATTATGACATAGGCTATATACATTAGATTTAGTATTTACAGTAGTTCATACTTTTTTTGGTGTATTTTTTTCTGATTTTAAACGCTATAAAGACCGTTGCTGTGTTTGCGTCACTCCCTTACCCCTCTTACCAGTTCCTATGGTCACTTGGCCAGTGCGAATGCAAATGGAAAAAACGGTTTTGGGGGAGAGTAGTTAGAACTGTTTAGAAGGGGACTGTTCCTATAACTACGTTCCTGTAACTACTTGGTCGGAAAGAGGCTATAGTGATTACACCTTTTTTATGGCAGCGATAGCCAGTGATGTTTCCTGTTTCTGTAACGTTACCGGGACTCTAATGCCGCGATACGGACAGACAAGTCTGATAGCCGGTAACGTAATTGTCCACCACAGGGTGACGTTGGGTTTCTTGAATCGGACTCAACCTATTGCTGCAGGCATTCAAAATAAATGGAAATACCTGCATTTTTGCCAGACTGTCTGATCAGTGATGACTGACGTTTGTGAATGAATGCTCAGCCAGCGCCTCACTAAAGGGTTAGCGGTATGAACGGTCATACAATGTTTACCCAGTGTTTCCTCTATGTATGTGGATTTTGCCACCACGGTATCAAAAATAGGGCAGATGCACAAAAGGGTTTCCGCTATGTACATGTAGCAGCGGCGCACCGCCACTCCTTCAGCTGTTTATGAAAAGTCATAAAGTAATTACACGACTCTGCAGAGCCGTCTGCTCTACTGAACTCAAGCAAACTGTCATCCGCTCTCTCTCCCCTTTAGGGTGAGCAATTGGAACAGTTACAGGACATCATCACTCAATGACAAAGTCATGGCGACCAAATAAACAACAGGGCGAGTACACTTGTCACTCAATCTTAGGCAAAGTGACAGTAACAGCTACGAAAGCTGCAACATGAAATCCACACTCGCGCGGCTCCCATGAAATAGCATTATGTACACTGAATTTGATGTATTTACTGTTTATCAGACCCCAGATGAGACAAGAAGCTAACGTTAGCGAACGCTGCGGTCCCTCTGCCTTTGACTCCACGCTGTATTCCTCCAACACGCTGTATTAACGTTACAGTTTTAAAACCATTTTTCAGTGGGTGGTGCATACCGCTCAAAACCAACAAGAATGTTTTGTTTTGTAACTGTGTAAAATGAGCAGTGATGTTAAATCACCGGTTTCAGGTAATGGCACCGTCTATTTGCTGGATGGTTTCAAGGTAATGGTCGGTAGCTAACATTAGCAGATAAGCCTGTTGACAGCGACGTATTATTCATATTTTGGCATAATGTTTCTGACCGCAGTAGTGGTCATAATGACTAAAAGTGTGATGTGAGATGCTAAAAAGAAACTACACGAGGTTTTCAGGTAACGTTACTTTTTGACGTTCAACACCCGAGTAGCCCTAGGCATCACCACACACCTAGACAAACACCTGGAAAGTTAAGTCTGTTTCTCTCTAACCGGCTGGTTAAAGTTAACTGACGTTATGCTGGTCCGCTGAAACAAGCACTAACTTTAGCTAATGTTAATTTTAGGTCATGTAAGCTATCGTAGCTAACTTAAAGCCCCAGTGTGTAAGAATTTCTCCCATCTAGCGGTGAAATTGTATACGACAACCAACTGAATTTCACTTTGTAGCCCCCCCCCCATTCCGAGTGCATTCTAACTCCTACGGTGGCCGAACCCGAAATTAGCGACAACCGTCCGTGAGTGTCCCTTCCAGTGTAATAATAGTTTGACGTTATTTTGGTACCATTTCCAACATCAGCTATCAGGTTCCCAAACATATGCAAGCTAATGTTAGTAAAGTATCAGTGCTATCGTTATTCTGTATATTGTACCAGATTAATAGTGTAAGGCGATGTTTACAGCGTAGGAGAGAAGCAATGGAGGTTTGTGTTTAATATATTTCTCTGAGCAGCATGAACAATGTCAATGAAACTGAAATGATCTTAGTTTCTCCATTGTTAACACGCAGCTGTTCTAGCTGTAGCTAGTCTGTGTTACAACTGCATGATGTGAGTTGTCTGCCAGGGAAATCACGGCACACATGATTACGTTTATGTTACAAGGTAGACAATCCTTTTTCATCATTGACGCGAGAAAAAGTATCCTAGATGTCGTTCTAGCGTTATACACAACCATGCTATAGTTAGCCAAGCAAGTAGCAACTATAAAACTTTTACACAAATAGGCAGAATTACCTGTTGAGAAGAAAGCAGGCAACTTCGGCATCCCTTTTAAAATCCTTGCTCCTCATCAGCTCTTTCCATCTTGGAAAAGCCACAACAATATTAACTTTGGTCGCGTTGCTTTGTATGAAGGTCTAAAAATGACAAAAGGAAAAATAGATAAATAAATGCAGAAATATAGTGAAAATAAATACATTTTGGTAATATAAATGGCTATTTCTGTATTTTTACATGTATTTATTATTTATGCATTTATATATGTATTATTTATATATTTCTACATTTATTTATATATTTATGTATTTATTTATACATTTATTTATTTCTGTGTTTCCACATTTCTACATTTATATATTCCTGCATTTCCACATTTCTACATTTATTTTTCCTTGCGCCTGTATGCCAATTGAGTGGGCGGTGCCAACATCAGTCTGAAGATGGATTGGTTAGTGCGATGTGATCGAATCTAGACTACTACTGCCTGGATTTCACTGGTAAGGAAGCCTATACTCGGTAACGCTGCTGCTTGAGTTAAGCTGTTTTCAGTTTTATGTAGCCTGGATGGAGACTTTTGTTCAAGCGATTGCTAATGATTTAAGATCATTAGCGCAGGATTGTGAAAACAATGCGTCCAGTGACTATCTCCAGTTTCGTTTGAGGATTTAGTTCAGATCAGCGCTGATATGGATGTTGAAGTTGAGGTAGCAGCAGCGGCGGAGTGGGACCCAAAAATCTACCAGGAAATTGAATAGACCCGGCCCGCCCAGAGGCTGCACAGTTGACCAGCGGGCAGCTTAACTCAAGCAGCAGCGTTACCGAGTATAGGCTTCCTTACCAGTGAAATCCAGGCAGTAGTAGTCTAGATTCGATCACATCGCTCTAACCAATCCATCTTCAGACTGATGTTGGCACCGCCCACTCAATTAGCATACAGGTGCAAGGAAAAATAAATGTGGAAATGCGGAAATGCAGGAATAAATAAATGTAGAAATGTGGAAATACAGAAATAAATAAATGTATAAATACATAAATATATTAATAAATGTATAAATATATAAATAAATACATATATAAATGCATAAATAAATAAATACATGTAAAAATACAGAAATAGCCATTTATATTACCAAAATGTATTTATTTTCACTATATTTCTGCATTTATTTATTTATTTCTACTTTAAATTTATTTATTTATTTATTTTTCCTTTTTGTCATTTTTAGTCCTTCATAGCTTTGCCTGTCACGTTGTCGTTTTAATTTCCTCGGCGACTCAGTTATATGTCCTCGATAATAGACGCAACAGGCTTTCAAATCTGCCGGCAGTGAGTGGCACGTAATCTTCTCCCTCCTCCCTCCCTGGCATAAGTCACAGTCAGTGCCACTGAGTGAAAAGCGTGAAATGCGGAGCAGTATAGCCTGTATGTCTCTTACGGGCTACCATATTTCAAGATGGCGCATGGCTATGGAGCGTCTACCATGTAAGCGCAAAGTAAAATTTCAAGCCAATAGGAATACTTGGAATTGATGGTGGTGGTCAATATTCATAAAAAAGGACAAGTTTGTGAAGGGCAATACAGATTTTGATAATGAACAACTACAAATGTTACACACTGGGGCTTTAAGGCTCTATTTGAAGAGAAACAGGTGAACTTGTGAAAGCCATTGCTGTAGCTAGAGATGTCCCAATCACGTTTTTAGCCTCTGATACAGATTTTTGATAATCAATGAGCAATATCTGCCGATAGATGGCCGATACCCATCACTTTTTGTGTTTTTTTGTTTAGTTATAGCTACTGATATGGCCGTGTAAAGTATTGGCCCGTTTGCATTGGTTCCTACTAGGGATGGGCATTCGATTACATTTTCTTCGTCGATCGTCGGGAGAATTAATTATCGATTAATCATTAATATTTTTATATTAAAATTCATTATTTATTTAACTTTTTATAAATTAAAAACGCAATGAAAATACAAAAATACAGCGTGTTTTTTCTCGATAAGATCTTAATTACAAGAAGAACAACTTGTGGCAGTTAAACTGGACGTTAGGCTAAACTTAAAGATATATGCGCTGCGGTGCTCTGAAGCAGCGGAACCTGCTGCTGCGAGCCGTCCTTAAACAGAGACCCTCGTTTGTTCCACAATAATAAATAAAAAGAATCATGTTAAATAACAACTTAACCAAAAACATAATAATACTTAGATCTGACTGACCGTCAGTCCAGCCGCCGAAAACACCCACCGGCCGGGATGCACAGGTTCCTTTTGAGTCGTGGCTGTGTTGTACTTATACACGGCGTCGCAGTGTTTGCAGTGAACTAAGTCGTTTAAGTCACATTTCGCCGTGACCTCTTCATGTTTACTTTGGAATCAAAACAGAAATAGCAGGTAACTGAGCAGCCTATTGCGCCCCCGGGTGGTACAATGTTTAATTACTGCTGCCACACAGACAGTGGAAATTATTTCACTGCTTCAATCACACTACACAACCTGCATTAGTTTAATCAATGACAAATTAACGTGATCGACGAAATTCTTAATGATCAATCGTCGATTAATCATACCCATCCCTAGTTCCTACCACAAATTAGCGCATATATGCGAGTTTTTTTAACAGAAAAATATGCTAATGATGGACTCCTTTCCCATTGCAAGTAGACGAGTATGCGTTTGAGTTTTTCTTCTGGTGCGTCACATTCTAAGTCAAGAACACACCGGAAAATGGGTGTTGTAAACTTTTCCTGCTACAGCTTACAGTGCACAAAACTGCAAACTCTGCTGTACCTTTCTTATTCACTTGATATCTTTCCTACTAAACTCTCCTCTGCAGGAAACAAAGATTGAGATTCATAATAAGTATTTGAAATCAAAACTTTTTATTTGTTTATCCATGGTGACATGGTGTGTGTGTATATATAAAAAATATAGCCTATATATTTGCTCCATACCTTAGTTGTAACGAGTCAAAGTTGATCTATCAGCTTGAATCAGTTGGCCCATTCTCCTCTGACCTCTAGCATCAACAAGGCATTTTCGCCCACAGGACTGTCACATACTGGATGTTTTTCCTTTTCAGACCATTCTTTGTTAACCCTAGAAATGGTTGTGCGTGAAAATACCAGTAACTGAGCAGACTGAAATACTCAAACCAGCCCATCTGGCACCAACAATCATGTCATGCTCAAAGTTGCTTATATCATCTTTCTTTCCCATTCTGACATTCAGGGCTAGATTTATCAAGCCGTTTGCTGTTTCCAGGCGCTAATTGGTCACAAAGACGGATGTAACCAATGCAGGCTATTTACAAACAGGGCGCACTTGGATAAAATCGCAGATTGCCTGCCACATGAGCGAGAAGAGACAAGTTGCGCTTTCAATCTGCGTTCGTGGGAGGATCATGAGGAAAGTGGGAGTTCCACCCAAAAAAGTGGGAGGATACGCGTAAAATGCGCCTAATTATATATTCCGTGGTATTTACAAAGACTGCCAGTAAGAGCGTGCCTCTATTCTGTGTGGGGAAATTCTCTGCCTCTTAAAAGCAGGTTTAAACCAGCCGCAATTGGGTTTCCTCGTAGGCCTATATGCCGCTGGTGAAATGGTAGCAGTAATCCGAGCAAGACGAAGACATAGGCCAGGCTGAAAATATTTTTAACACAAGGATCACACTTTGTCAGTGGAGTGAACACAAAATCATGAAGCGTTACAGATTAAGCAGCCATGCAATATTAGAGTTACCGGAAGAAATCAAAGATGACATAGAATCTCCAACTCAGCGTTCACATTCCATTCCAGCAGTTGTTAAACTCCTCGCTACATTACAAATATTGACATCAGGGTCATTTCAAACAGTCATAGCATCAGCAGTGGGAATATCACAGTCTGTATCTCAGCCGTATCATAGCACCAGTACCGCTTTGCTACAGCGCAATTTAAGATATAGTGGGCGGAGAAAGACGCTGATTGCCTGATGGGTGTCAGGTTTGATAAATACTACGCAAAATGTGGAAGCATAGCGTGCGCTATTACCGAACTCGCATAAACAGACACAGCGTAAACTGCGCTAGTGTTAGTAAATGAGGCCCTCAGTTTGGAGTTCAGGAGATTGTCTAGACATGGACGACACCCCTAGATGCATTGAAGCAGCTGCCATGTGATTGGTTGATTAGATAATTGCATTAACGAGAAACCTTACATGTATTCCCAATAATCCTTTAGGTGAGTGAGTGAGTGAGTGAGTGAGTGAGTGAGTGAGTATGTGTGTGTGTGTGTATGGGCTGTTAAAATAACGCGTTCATTTCGATTAATTAATCTGAGAAAAAATAGCGTGTTAAAAAAATATAACGCAGATTAAGCCATTCCATATTGACCTTTCACCCAGAGCCGTTCTGACTGTAAAATGAAGGAGGAAGACGAGAGAATGCGCAACAGAAACATTGCTGCACGTGACGCTAGTTTCTTCAACTGTCTATGGATAACACTACACTCAACACCAGGTAAAGTTAGCCTTCCTCTAGCTAGTAGCTGGATTAAACACGGTTAAAATGCTGACAGCTAACGCTAAATGGTGTAAAGTTTGACTGTGTTTCCGTCGTCGGAAAAACGGAGTTGGTGCGTTCAACCAAATATATAATGAAAAAAAAAAATATATATATATATATATATATATATATATATATATATATACACACACACACACACAACCGCAAATCAGAAAAAGTTGGAACAGTATGAAATGCACAAATAAAAAAAGAAAGTAGTGATTTCTAAATGTACTTTGACTTGTATTTCATTGCAGACAATGTGAACACAAAATATTTCATGTTTTGTCCGGTTAACCTAATTTAATTTGTAAATATACATCCTTTCCTGTCATTCAGACCTGCAACACATTCCAAAAAAGTTTGGGACAGGAGCAATTTAGGGCTAGTAATCAGGTAAATTGTTTAGATAATGATGTGATTTGAAACAGGTGATGTCAACAGGTGATTGTAATTATGATTTGGTACAAAAGCAGCATCCAAGAAAGGTCTAGTCCTTTAGGAGCAAAGATGGGCCGAGGATCGCCAGTTTGCCAACAAATACGTGAGAAAATTATTGAAATGTTTAAAAACAATGTTCCTTAAAGAAAGATAGGAAGACATTTGCTTATTTCACCTTCAGCAGTGCATAACATAATTAAAAGATTCAAGGAATGAGGAGGAATTTCAGTGTGTAAAGAAGAAGGGCGCAAGCCTAAGATGAACAACCGTGATCTCCAATCCCTCAGGCGGCACTGCATCAAGAATCGTCATTCATCTATAAGCGATATCACCACATGGGCTCAGGACTACTTTGGCAAACCTTTGTCAAGTACCACAATACTGCCACAAATGCCAGTTAAAACTGTATTGTGCCAAAAGGAAGCCCTATGGTAACAGTGTCCAGAAGTGCCGTCGACTTCTCTGGGCTCGGAGGCATCTGGGATGGACCATCACACAGTGGAAACGTGTACTGTGGTCAGATTAATCAGTATTTCAGGTATTTTTTGGGAGAAATGGACGTTGTGTGCTCCGGACCAAAGAAGAAAAGGATCATCCAGACTGTTACCAGCAACAAGTCCAAAAGCCAGGGTCCGTCATGGTATGGGGTTGTGTCAGTGCCCTTGGCAAAGGTAACTTGCACTTCTGTGATGGCACCATTAATGCTGAAAAGTACATAGAGATGTTGGAGCACAATATGCTGCCATCAAGAAGACATCTTTTCCAGGGACGTCCATGCATATTTCAACAAGATAATGCAAAACCACATTCTGCACACATTACAAAGTCCTGGCTGCGGAGGAAGAGGATACGGGTACTTGACTGGCCTGCCTGCAGTCCCGACCTGTCTCCAATAGAGAATGTGTGACGCATTTTGAAGCGCAAAATGCGACAACGAAGACCCCGTACTGTTGTCCACCTTAAGACTTGTTTGCAGCAAGAATGGGACAAAATTACACCTGAAACACTTCATCACTTGGGGTCTTCAGTCCCTAAAGTCTTTTAAGTGTTGTGAAAAGGAATGGCAACATTACAAAGTGGTAAATGCTTTACTGTTCCAACTTTTTTTTAAATGTGTTGCAAGAACCAAAATAGGAATTTTGTTTTTTTGAAACAAAAACAATAAAAATCATGAGGAACACATAAAATTATGTGCTGAGGTATTGTCTGCAATTACAAGTCAAAGTATATTTAGAAATCACTACTTTCTTTTTTTATTTGTGTTTTCCATACTGTCCCAACTTTTTCTGATTTGTGTATATATTAAGGGTGCTCCGATCGATCGGCCACCGATCGGTATCGGCCGATAATGGCTTTAAATAGTTTGATCGGTGGTCTCCATGAAGGCCGATCAGATAGGCCGATCAGATGACGCACTACCACGGATGTATTAAGAGCGCACTACTCCTGAGAACATTTTCAAAATGGCGGCGTCCCTACATTCAGCGGTCTGGCAGTTCTACAAAGTGTCTGAACGGTGGCAGAACAGCAGTTGGCCCGCGGCCGCGGAACGAAGGCGGTAGGAAGACGGCTACTGCTTTTAAAAGCGTCTGCCACCGGTGGTGCTCCGGCAAACGTGTTTGTGATTACACCATTCTGAAGCTTCTACTGCCTCTGGAGCACCGCTGGTGGTCCGCCGACTCGTTGCTATCTGGGAAAAAGGCAATACACTAGCGATTAGCAACGTGTGTACCGAGGAAATACCACGAGGCGGAAATCTCCAAAGACATTTTAACACCACCAACCTCATCAGACATTTGAAGGTTAGTCACAGAAAGGAGGATGAGGAGTTTTCAAAGTTAGCTAACGCTAAGGCAGAGCGGAGTTGTGTAGCTAGCAGCTCCGGCGCCGCTCAAACAGCTGTTTCGCCGTGTGTGTGTGTGTGTGTGTATGTGTGTGTGTGTGTGTGTGTGTGTGTCGGTGTCGGTGTCGGTGTGTGTGTGTGTGTGTCGGTGTGACTGACTGTGTGTGTCTGTGTGTGCGCCGCTCAAACAGCTGTTTCGCCGTGTGTGTGTGTGTGTGTGTGTCGGTGTGTGTGTGTGTGTGTGTGTGTGTGTGTGTCGGTGTGACTGACTGTGTGTGCTGAAGAAATGTGCAGTGATTGAAAAAAAAAAAAACTAAAGTGTGTGGCAAAATTTCCCAAAACTCCCTGATTGACTTAAACTCTCTATATGAGATAAGGACTCTGAAGAAAGCCCAGTCAGTCCTGGCTGATATAACCCCCCCTCTGAACAGCGACAAGATGTTTCCGTCTGGCCGCAGATTCTGTCTGCCAAAATGCAGGACAAACAGACATAAAAACTCTTTTGTTCCTGCTGCTATAGGCTTTGTAAATAAGTCATTGCGAGATGTGTATGTCTGTGTAGTTTGTATTTATTTTGTCTATTATTGATGGGGTTTGTTTTCTGTATAGTCTATGTGTTGTTTATGTTGCATTCTATTGCTGCACAACGAATTGCCCCTCGGGGATAATAAAGACTCCTTGAACCTTGAACCTTGAAAGGACATTTTTTAGATTTTGAGCTAGGACAGAAAGCCAAACAGTTACTGATACATTCTCTAAACATGTGTGACTGTTATGTAATGGCGTAATTTTCAGTTCATAAAAGTGATCGGTGATCGGTTATCGGTATCGGCCGATACGTCTTCCAGCAATCGGTGATCGGTGATCGGCCTCAAAAATCCTGATCGGAGCACCCTTAGTATATATATATATATATATATATATATATATATATATATATATATATATATATATATATATATATATATATATATATATATATATATATAGAGAGAGAGAGAGAGAGAGAGAGTCATTATTTCATATATATTCTTTTTTTTATTTAACTTTAATGTCACTAATGCTAATTATTCATCGATTCATTTGAATTGAAATATTTAAAATACTTTCACAGCAAAAATTATGTATGCGATTCATTTAGATTAATTAATCAGAGTCTGTAATTAAAGCGTAACTCTCGCCAAAATGCATCCTAGGGTCTTTTTGTGATAAGTACGTGAGTCCAACTTTAGTTTAAAAGCACATTTAGGACGGAATCGCCACTTTTAAGATTCACCGTATTGTCGTTTTTGGGTCAAATGGCCTTTTGAATGGGAAAGCTAGGGGCACTCTCATGCTAGCCTCAAAATAGTTATTTTCGAAATACTAAGATGGCTCGACACAACATCAAACTTTGCTTGAAGTATCACCAGGGGCTCTACACCTTAACACAAGCACTGACAACATTCTTTGTGTACACAGATATACTAAAAAGAAAGTTTTTGAACAACTCACCGGAGCTCTGTTGTCTCTAGCCACAGCCATTTTATCAGTCAAAACTAGTCTATCAAGTTAGTGCTGAGCGGCATGACCAAAGATTTTTATCACAGTATTTTTTTAGGATTCTGGCGGTTTATAATGGCTTATTCTACTGTCGAGAGTACAGAATATCACAAAAACATTTTAATGTCATCATGTTTACTAAAATCTTTGATTACTAAAGGGTTTGCTTGGCTCCACAACATTGTACAATAACGTTATGAAGGAGAATGCATGAAACAGTTACAGAATCTAAACTATTTTTATTGGACAAACTGCAAAGTAGTAAAATAAAGTAAAATCGAATGAATACACATACTAGGGCTGGGCGATAAAATGATAACGATATGTCTCGCGATAGACGCGTAATCAATATCAATTAAAAAGAAAGTTCTTCGTCGGAAGAAACCAGAGGTTGCAAAGCAAGTTTGGTTGCATGAACAAAGGCACTCACTCTCTGGTAATCTAGCAACGTAGGGAGTGACACGCTAACAGCCAATCATGTAACAGTATCAGTTTGGTTGCGCCATATCGCTGTCTCATGTTGGATTCTTCAGTAACAGAACCAGCGTGGAGTGATAAGTGGAAAATGAGTGCCGCAGCGAGCAAGGAAGTTGTTGATAAAACAGGAAAAGTCCATGAACCAGAGTTTTCAGAAGAGGAGCTGCGTGGTTTGGAAATAGAACGAGAGGAGGAGGTAGCGATCGCTGAACAGCCCGAGGACGTGAGGATGAAATCCAACACGAGGTGGTGGTGTGAGTGTGCGGGAATATGCCAACATATGCTGAGTGAAATAGAGTGTCTGTGATGTGGCAAGTGGGACAAGGTACCGGCGGACCAGGCTCAACGTGTCAGATCAAGATGAGCGTGCTGCCCGCAGTTGTGTCGCAGCTACCAAGGATTTCTCAGGGTTGATCCATCCTGCAGTCCTCGACTTTTTTTCTGGTGATAAAGTCAACTGCGAAAAATGACGAATGGACCCAATAAACAGCTGTCCACAGAGTAGGCTAAGTGATTACTGTAAACATGATGCATGGTTATTTTACGGGATAGATCAACCCATATTAGACCTGTACTCACAGAGTTGCTGCATGATATCTCTGCGCCAAGTAGCAGTGCTTCGGCTGTAGGCTACTTCCACCCAAATATAGTCCCAAATCAATATATGCCTAGGAAATTGTCTAGTCTTATTTTGCGTTGCTATTTGTACTTGTTGTGAATACGCAGGGCACAATAAGCAATTAGGTTGTTTTGTTGTTGGCTCACTTTTACTCACGACATGCTAACGGCAACAAAGGATTCCATTCACTAAGCTAACGGTGGCTCCGCCGGACTGAGACAATGCATGCACCGAGACAAAAAATGCATTTGCCCACCTATCTACATCTAGAGGAGACTGTGATAAGCCCTATTTCAACAAATGGTGGCGTATTCCTTTAAGTTTAAAATAAAAATGTTTAAATTTAATATATTTTTCTCCTGGTCCTTATTTTAAAATAGGTCAAAAAATATTAATAATTATCGATATCGACCGATATGAAACACTTATATCTTGATACAGTTTTCAGCCATATCTACCAGCCCTAACACAAACAACTTTAACATTGTTTCCCTTTCAAAACAAAATAGTTGTAAGATAGTTGTATAAACACTACCTTGGCCACCAGTAAGTTAGGTTGTTGTAGAAAAGTGCCCACTTTTCTACTGACTTAACATAGCTCTGCTGTCAGCCTCCTTCGGTGTTTGAATAATGTTAGTGGGTTGGCGGACGTATTTCAGCGAGGCAAGACATCTTAAATCCATTGTTTTAATCATTGCTCTGAACCGTCTTTCTCCCGTCTTTCTCAACGGTCTGTAGCGGGACCGTAGGTGGATTGTTATAGAGAAGCAAAGTCCCTCCCCTTCTGGTGGACCTCATGGGACCTTAATTCAGAATAAATATGAACGGTAGTCAACGGGGAGAGGCAAATTATTTTTTGATCCCGTTTGAATTGAGCCATGGACTACAAATATGATGTTTGTCAATTTAAAAGATAATTTTTCAACCGGAGAAAGTCTTAGTTAGCTGTAGGTTTGTCATATGACCACTTAGTTTTGTGTGAAACCGTCTGTCTGCACATGCTGGAGATGAGACTGGATAATGCTTCAACTCTAGCACCCATGTGGCTGTTGTCATTCTGAGTGGTTGAGTGTCCTGGGAGCGCAGTATGGCCCGCCATTAACACAGCAATGTCCAGCTGCCCACATGGCCTGGGACCAGACGGGATGAGACACACACAATGGAGAACAAAGGCCAACTAGGTGCTCTAAGAGGGGTGGGGGTGGGGAGGAGCAGTCGACAGCAGGGCCAGCATGACACAAAATCAATCATCTGTTTCAGGGCAAACAAGCCAACCACCGTCAGTTTGAGGCTCAGTAACCTAGGGGAGAAAAAAAAGAAGGAAAAAATACTTCTGCCTGCTTGACTACCTCTTTCTGATCTACTTCCGTTTTCTTTTTCCCTCTGAAGTCAAGCTGAAAGCAGGCTACTTCTATGGAATTAATTAATTAACCCTCAAAAATACCTAACCATGGCAGCGCCAACCTAGAACAAAATAACAGATATTGAAGTCAAAACCTAACCTAAAACCTTAACTGTTGTGCATCTGAGATTAACATGTGCTTTAGAGGGAAAAGACACTTAAGGCCAAAATATACTAGACGCATTGAAGGGGGCGCGCGCCGTCGTGACATCAAAATTACGTAATTTCCTGCCAGCACGCCTGGATTTATTGCGCGCGAGGCCCCCTTGCAGTGACTATGAGGATCCCCTAGGGGTCCCAGACCCCCTGTTGAAGATCTCTGTTCTAGTCCTTAGAAAGAAAAACATCGGTAGCCTTTGCTCCTTAGCGCCACTGCTGTTCAGGAGAAGACCGCAACTAGTGTCGCCGGTATAAATACTCACAGCAATCCCATGACGTCACATTTTGATGTGCCAGCTTGCCTGCGGTTACTGTAAAACACGCTTTACAGTACACACAATGGCAGTATTCCCTGTAAGCCATGTCTACTCCCAAATGTTGAGAGGGATAGTTTTCAAGTAGTAGTCTCACAGAGGCAAGAAGTCCATAACAGCCATCTTTTTGTTAGATAAGCTCATGCTCTGGCATAACATAAACCAGAGACACCCTCGGTCTCTCACATGTGATCTCACTGCGTAACAAACACATTTACAATTCCTCATTTGACCAACAGTCTTATTCAGAGCAACTAGAGGGCTTGCCCTGGCTCCACCTCGCAACAACATTTGTAGCACAACATATACCGGTATGTGAGACTACTAGACAATGCAAGATTGCAAGGTGTCATACAAAGTAAAATCATTCAGGATTGGCAGACATTTTGAACTGTTGTAGGGCTTTAGTTGTTCCACTATGACTGTTTCACATTCAGAAAAGTGTGCGTGTGTGTACGATGGGCAAAACACAATAGGAATTTGCAAAGAACAACATTTCAGAAAACATAACAGCAAAATAAAAACGACAGCATTTGGTGAGATTCAAACAGTAAAAGGTAGGTATGTATTGGACAATGATTCCTCATCGCTGATTGGATTCACTGTCTGTCAAGTCTGCAACAAACTGAAGAACTTCTTTTTGGGGATTTCCAGCAGACTGGATGCCTTGTTCCACATTAGTGCCTCTCACAGGTCTGGATGATAAGATAACAAAAAATATTTATCCCAAGGGATATCTTTTCTGGTTTGAGTCTCACCAAATGCTGTTGTTATATTTTGTGAGATGTCAGTGTTTTCTGAAATCTTGTTTTCTGAAATGTTTTCCTTATTTGCTTTTGTGTGTTCTATTTTAGTGTTGTACTTTGCCCTTCAGGGCCACTGTTGGGGGGTGAGGGAAAGACAAAAACTCAAGGTGACAGAGCAAGGCCCTTATGAACTGGAAAAACCTGACACCAACCATTGGTTTCCTCTTTTTTTTTAGCATGCTGCTGTTCATTACAAAAAAAGACAGCTGTGAGCTGGTTGGTGTAGAGTGGCTTGACTCTCATGGTTGTTTTTTTATTCTGCCGTGCTGCTTATTTGCTCTCTCTTTCTCTGCCTGACAACACCCTGTGAGCAAACACACTTGAAAATGTGCTTGTATTGCAATCTTGGTTTCACCTCCCATAAAGTATTTAGTATTTTAATCAATCATTACTTGGTCTCCTTAGTTACATGAAAGAAAGACACAGGACTAGGGGAAAGGAAAGATAGAGGAGGGTTAATGTGTTGAAGCCTAAAATGTCTGAGATTTTTTCCTGCTATACGCTCAGCCAAGTATCACAAGCGAGACAGGCAGTGTCTCAGAAAAATCAAGAAAAGTAAATGAAGAAGAAAACATAAGGGTGCAATAAAAAAATATAATAGTAACAAAAAAAATCAGAACACAGAGAGAGAGAGAGAGAGAGAGCGAGAGAGAGAGAGAGAGAGATGATTACATAGATTGCCTTCCTCACCCCCCTTTTGGCCTTGTTTTTCCCCCAGCCTCCTCCTCCATTATTCTCCCAAGAAGCATTGCTTCTTGGCATGAAACAGAATTAACCAGCACAGCCCTCTGCAACACCACTCCACCAACGCAGAGGAAATGCTGGGCCTCATTGGAGCAGCTCCAGGGCTCCTGCACCAATGAGAATGCACTGATAAGGCAGGCGTCAGAGCGACTTGTTTTTAACCCCGTTGTGCAAGACGGCAAGCCACACAACACACAGCAGCTGCAGAGGGGAAGATACAGAGAGGGGAAGGTAGATGGACTGGTGCTATATTTGTCCATATCTACATGATATACATTTTAAAAGCGTTATTTTTCATATGCTAAATATACACACATACATACATACATACATACATGTGTGACTTAACAGCTGAATACTTTTATACAAGAAACAAGAAAGCTTCAGTTGCTACACACTTATAAAATAGAGTGTGGTCAAACTACAATACATCCAGAGAGAAAATGCACATGGTTGCTTATCACTTATGTGAATTTAATATTTTTGCTTTCATAGAGACAACACTGGCTTAGTTGACTTGGTCTCTCTCACACACACACACACACACACACACTGAACCTTATTAACATATCAATAGCTACACCTGCCCTCCATGTAATGATGCAGTGTCATCAGCACGCAAGTGGAAAACTAAAAAACACAGGGTTCCCCCCTATTCCTCACAGCAACACCCCCTGCTCCCTCTTATCCAACTGCCTGCATTGAGACAGAATCCTGTCTTCTTTTGGAAATCTGCCAATATCATGCTTCACTCCATCTTAAACACAGCACTCACACATTTTTATTATGTTTTCAAGGGCATGTCACCTGACCTAACAGTTACATTTCTTGGTTTATGACCACTCTGTAACTGTGAATAAGAATGAGACAGATGTATTTCCTTAGAAAACAAAAAACTAGGCCTGGCTAACCTTGCATGTCTGCGCATTCCTCAGATCCCCAATGTTTTAGAGGCACATATTGAGACAGCAGGGCCCATCCTGCAGACAGCTCCAAACGCTAGCACAGCACTACTCTTAAAGGCAGTCCTGTTTAACCAATTGTTTTAACTCAACACCTCCAACACACGTATCTCACTCCAACACATAATCTAAAAGGTGCTTGAGAGGCGTGGAAAACCAACATGGCGAGTCAGTTCCCGACCGAGAAGCAACAAGCAGCTCATTCTTAGCTTTCCCAGGGTGGCAGGGTGAGTTAATAAGGCACATCAGGGTCAGGGGAAGTGCTGGAGGGGCTCATGTTTCCAATGATTCTGAGAGGCCAGGTTTGCATGCTGCAGCCCACATAGTCTATTAAAAGATGTAAAACATATTCAGAGAATGTCAGTCGCAACCAATGAAACCACGGCTCAGCACACTGCAATCAGGCTTTCCAACAGGCATCAAGATCAATACCAATACTTGGTGCTGGCACCCCCAGCAGAGCATAGTAATCTTTGTACTCATGAAGCAAGGTTGACAATGGCTCAGAAAAACACATTGTTACTTGAAGCCCCAAATACATTTTTCAATCTCATATCAGTTTAAGTGTATTTTAACTAGGTTTGATTCGAATGTGCTTGATTATAGGAGCACACTACTTTTAGTGAGCAATCAAGCACCAAATATGAATATGACTGATTCACCCTGACACATTCAATCTAATTCAAGAAAAGATTTTTGACTGGAGTAGAAAGAGCAATATGTCTGAAGTAAGGCCATCTTGAATTATGACAGGTAAGATGCTCACTGCAGAGAGGTAGTTAACACATTCATTGATCTAACCATGTCCGATAACGTCTCTCTCTCTTTGCTTGCTGTGTCCACTGCTCCGGACTACTGGCGCAGCACAATGCGAGGCTACGTGGTGCAGCTTAAGAGCACAGCTATTCAGGCGACGGTAAGGACAGCCATTAGTGCTCGGAAAACTGGTCCTAATAAATATAAAACCTCGCCAAAAACATACTGCAAGATAGCAAAGGCAATATTTTATCTCTTAGCAGTATTCCTTGTCAACGGTGGTTGTCGCTAGATCACAGTTCTAAATGTGTTTCATTTGACCTAAATGATTATCAACTGCACTGAAAATGACAAGGCGTAGCTGAATCTTGAGAACAGGTCTTTATTCGTAAAATCAACCCAATAGAGGTAAAGATTAAATTGTAGCGCTCTCCCATAATTTAGAAAAGATCCGAATTAACGTTACCAAACCACGCAACGGTCTTAAAGACATAACAGCTGAGGTCTCTCACTGAGTCGAAACTTGTGATTGCTGCATTACGACTCAACAATGCTGCTTGCACAAAGTCACACGTTGAAATAAAAATGGAGGCTAAAAAAGGAAACAAGAGCTCCCCTCTAACATGCCACCCATTCCTCTTAACCGCCACCGAGGCTGGGGGTTGGTAGGTGGGGGAGGTGAAGAAGAGCAAGTCACTACCCAACAGATCTGGATTTCTGATTGCTGGATACCACACACACGGAAAAAACAACAAGCACAAATAGAGAAAACACAGCCGAGCTTTCAGCTTGATTCACACGACTAAGGAATGTTGCCAAAGACAAACGCATTAACATTATGTGGCCAAACACCATCATGATGCAGACACCATATTTTTTTTCTAAAACCAAACGTATTAGTAGCTACTTATTAGTAGTATACATTTACTGCAGTAATTAGTTCAACTTACACGTGTCTTTAGGTGTATATACAGCTAAAGGTTCATAGAGTTTGTGCTTTAGAGTAATGTTACTGGTTTAAAATAAGTACACTATCAACTGGAAAACATCCAAAAAGTTAGCTAAAATGCTAGTATAGCATTTGTTGCTTGTGGCTAACGTTAAGCAGCTGGTTGCTTAGCTAACATGAGTCGCCAATAATGATCAAATTGCAAGTTGTGTCATGTGTAACTTTAAAAACATTCGACAGTTTCGTGGTCCCATAACAACATGTAACCCATTGCTGTCAAAAGAACAACGCCAGGGTTGGTTTTAACAAGTGCACATAAACAACGTTACCTTACGCGGTCTGGTTCTGAACTTCCTTACCTTAAGAGATGGGATGTATGTCTACATTATTGAACTCTCAATTCAGCATACTAACAACAACAACTTTGCAACAAACGCGAATTGAGTAGATATGTGCTGCTGGAGTTGTTTTGACTGTGTTACGTTAGCGGTATGTTAATAAGCCTCTGCGGAAACACATTATCGAAACTTGATTTATGTATTAACGCAAACGACATCAATGTTTAATTCAGTGGACTCAGGACAAACATAATATCTCTAAGGGTAATGTCACGTTAATAACGATAGCAATAAGGTGGTATGACAACTGAGAACAAATTGAACTAAAGGCACCCCTAATGGACTAGCTAATACGCGAGTTAAACTCTTGAAAACTTGCAGAATGGTGTTGAGAGCTTTTGGGACATGGTTGCTTAAAATACTGCTATGACATTCATTGGTCATTATAAAACTAGCTAGTAATGTGGTGGATTCCCAGACTAAGAAGCTAGCTATCAAAACAACACGAGGAGCTAATCAAAAAGTCATGGAAGATCCGTCCAGACACAGCTAAGAGCAGCCCTGCAAGGCAGACCATCAACACGGGGGGCTTTTTAGCCAGCCAAGCAAAGAGACTTAAAAGTGGAAAGATAGTGAGGGCAACCAACTTGTTCTAATAAACTTAAGTGGACGCTTTAGCCAAGTTGGTAAGCTTTATGGCTATGTTTGGTTGACTACTTGATCAGTATGTTATATTTATGTTACTGCCCCCATTTAAAGAAGGTGATATTCACAATTAACACATATTTAAAGTACTCACCTAAAGAGGCATTCCAAACTTCAGCAAACGAGGCAAATGCATGTACAATGTGAGGTCCTTAGAGTATCCCAACATCAAATCCAACCAGACCAGTAGGCCTGAAGGTAGGCCTCGCAGTCTCCTGTATCCTTTGCCCTTACAAGTAGCTCCCTCTCCAGGGGTAGGACACAAACTTCTCAGTGTCTCCCACGCATAGTCGGAAAGTTAAATCCCCTGTCCTGTTCAGGTGCACTGCATCCATTAAATGTCTATTATAGATCCCCGATGGATAATGTATTTTAGTGTATTGAATATATACAGTCGCTATTTATAATGGGGTATATGCTGCTGTATGTGATACAGGGCTCTGATTCTGTCTCGGGTCCTTACGTTCGCAAAGGCGCCCATCCCCCTCCTCCTCACCGGCATCGACCGCGGGTCCCAGCGAAACTGACACACAACCACGCCACGGGGTTTCCCTGGCGACAGTGCAGGGGCTCTCTCCTTGGGCGGCCCTTGCTGCGATATTTCGCCTCTCGCCAATGATTCGACAGCAACGTGTCAATCATGTTACACACGAGCTATACGTGCAAGTCCGGCGTCGATTTTTCTTTCTCCGTCAACTACGTAAATCGGGGCGGGCACTGCTTTGAGGAGGTCTGTCCGGCTGCGAAATTTCAGTTCCATTTATAATGTGTGTACTGGTGGCGTACAATGAGAGCAAGAGAGTGGCTGGATTCGGAGGATAAACTGACACCCAACAGAGGATCTTTACCTTCAGAATTTCGGGAAATGCTCGTTATTAAATTCAAATGCCATGGAATTGGAATTAATGTTTTTTATTTGAGGGTTATATTTATCTATTTAATGAGGAAGGAGCTATCATGCAATTATGTAGTAACAAGCGTTAGCTACAACACGGGGTCTCTGGGGCCCAGTTCCAGGGACACCAGGTTAGACCACTGGGTCAGCCCCACCTACCGGTATGTCAGATGAATGGAGCGTGAGGCTTATAATATATCCATGCTATGAGGTGTCGCTCCCTGGTAGAATTTCAGAAGGGGTTGGACCTCTTTATATACAGTCTATGGGTTGGACAGGTAAATCTACCAGTGCTCCTGCTTTTGCAAATAATTTTTAATGGTCTATCTACTTCTTTTCTCGCTGCCGAAATCAGTCTATTCCCACACTCTGCAACATGTACTGAAAAAGTAACGGACACAACTTAAATACCTCTCAGCAGCGGACCCAAAAAAATCTTGGGAATTGTACAAGAGGGACAGGCGAAAAAACGAGCACGACCTTTGCTTTGCTGTGATGTAATCTATTATATATAGGTCTATGGATGTAATGCTAGTATGTCCATATGCTAGTTATTGGCTTAGCTACTACGCACACTGGATTTACAAAGCGGAGTCGTTATTTTCCTAATTTTGACATATGGACGACTGCGATTTTTTTTTTTATAAATTAATAGTCACGGTTTCTTGTCCTGCCATGAGACTTGACGGGTGGGACTCTGATTGGCTGTGGTAATAAATGCCAACGTCATTTGTTGCAGAGGTCTGATGAGCTACGGCTACGACATTAAACCGTGTATTAAACAGCGGAATAATACAATTGTTGCGGCTGTGAGGCTTCCATAATAAAACCGATTAAGACTCACCGGTTTCATAAATCAGAATCAGGAAATCGCGGTTAGGGTAGGCCGAACAAAGCACTATACGGATGTAGTATACGCTAGGCTCCCTATATGTCATAGTGGCACAACTGCACGCTATACTTTGATATCAGAAATGACAGACCATCATAATGATATGTAATTAATGTAGTAACCATGAGGTACGTAATATTGAATCAGTCAAGGTACACTTTTCAATGTATTTGAAATAGGTTTCAACACAAGCTACCTCAGCTGATGGCGAAAATGTATCTTTAATAGTCGAATTATATAAAAGAATACCCACAGCAATAAAGTAGATATGAGTGAATTGGTTTCTTTGTTTGACGTTACTCATAATTTCACTAGTATATAAATATGAGTTTTCTTAGAATAGCGCTTTCCCGTCCTTTTTGTGTATCTTATCATGATGTTGCCCTTTACAAACTTGACCACCAGAATAATTTGACAAAATACGAGGTTAATAAGTGAAAGACAGTTCATACGTTTCCCAGCCAGCCTCCCATGATAGGCAGTGGCCATATTTCACAATACTGCCATTGTAACTGCGGTGAAAAAGCAATGTCATATGGTTGGTCCAAACCACGCACTGCAATATGGCTGTTCAACCCTCCCCCACACTGCTTTCACTGCCACAGCTCCAGCAAATCTCTTTTATATGTAGTGTGTATGTTTGAGTCTGTAAGGTAAAACACGATTCAAGCTGCTAGTTACTTAATCTGGAGGCATTTTAATGGTCTCCATAGTCTGGAGCACTCACACATGACTGTATAACGTAGGAGGTATGTGTGGACATGTTACTAAAGTTGACATAACTTTGGGATTCCAACCGTCTGTTAAAATGTACATTTCATATTGCATGCATGTCACTGCCATTTTTTCTGTTACAAATAAATCTTTGACATTAACCTAATTATTTTGGGAGTGTCAGCTCATGCCCACAAATATTTGTTAGTGAGAACATACACATCGTTCTTAGTGTATTAAGATTATTAGTCACCAAGTCCACAATAATTGTCATATATGCACAATTGTCTGTGTTCTGTCAAGCTGTAAATTGAACTTCATTAGTGTAAACTATCCACCACAGGCACTCAGAGTGCATAAAGTTAGGCCCAGCACAGATCTTTACTATATAACATTTTGGCTCCACAGGACCTCTCGTCCACCATCATATTCTACCAATACATCCAAAAATTATAATTAAGTATTTTTCTTCTTTTTGCACAATGAAAAAACAATACACCACATTTCAGTAACTGTGCATACTGTTTAGGATGGCACACCACAGATTATACAGTATATGGCCCCCAACAGGCATTTACAAAATATAGACATTATCAATAATGAGTAATATTATTGGTTCTATAGGATAGGGATCTTTGGGAGAAGAGTTGCAGACAGACACAAAATCATTTAAACATCAAAAATGAGTGTTCATATATTATCAGTTAATAAGTTACCCTTCACTCAGGAGTAGAGAATCCAACACGGACATATCTGCTATGGGTATAATTATAATTACATTATGTATTAGTCCACAGCACATTGCCCCTTGAATAAGCACAACTACAATATTGGTCAAAGACCAAAAATGCTTGATTTTACTTTGCCATATCTGACACTGGACAACAGACTAGATGTGTTTGAAAATGGATTAAGATTCTAATGTGACTATCTTCTAAGTAGATAGCCTGTTTGGAAAAGAGAAAGGTCACCAGAAAAAGAAAATTTGACTGCCTTCGCCTTGTTTCCTTGTGAACAACCGGCTCTTCTCTCCTGCTCTTAACGGCCGATTAAGCAGCTCAGACAAAGAATGAAAGGGAAATAAATGACTGAGGGTGTTTTCTGGTGTTGGGACATGTCTTGTTTTCCCTCGTTCTTTAGGCCTTTTTGTAAAGGTTGTTACACACTTGCATGCCAAGACTCTCCCTGCCGCTGGGAAATGCTGCCTTCTGCTGGATGCACTGTGGCACTGCAAAGCTATGCCTCCCCCACAGTGAGGATGAGCCCCTCAGAGCAGCTTCAGACTCCCAGTGACATTGTTCACCATCTCTTCCTCCCCCATGATGGCTAGGACAGTGCGGGACCCAGCCTCCACCTGCCAAAGACAAGTGGGGTTAGTTTTGTGATAAGACTCTCAAATGTCAAGTCACTGGGCAACACTGACTAATGGCGCTTACCCACTGCTAGTACCAGCTCTACTCGGCTCGGCTCAACCGCGGTTCACCGTCCTCCTTTTTCCATTGCAGATTTAGTACCACCTCATGCGTGAGGAGAGCGTGGCTGGTCGTCTAACAGTG
The DNA here is from genome assembly GCA_023631565.1 of Gymnocephalus cernua. Lineage (NCBI taxonomy): Eukaryota > Metazoa > Chordata > Actinopteri > Perciformes > Percidae > Gymnocephalus > Gymnocephalus cernua. The sequence continues at coordinate 11,390,712 of CM042428.1, read as the reverse complement.
CAGATCCACCTGACTGTGCAACGTTTGTCGCGGTGCGCTCCACTTTATATATTGGTAACGTCAAGCGACTTTAATGTGCCCGCATCCCAGGAAGGCGGCGCTGCATTTGGGAAAAAGCTGTCCGATGCCCATCTTTATGCAAATGAATCCGTTGAACGCGACACGACTATCCAATAGAAGTAGACGAAAATATTTCAAACTGACCTTTGTCGATCTGAAATGAAGACAAATTCAGCAACTGTAATGGCCTATTAATCGCTTAAAATGTTTCTGTAAAATACAAAATCGTATTCTGAACGAGCCGCCATGATTGTCGTTTTGAAATTCGGGGAGTAGCCAGACCCACATGACGCGTTCGTCCAATCAGCTGCCGGTCAAGGGTGTGGAGCATCAACCATGGATGTATTACGTTGCGACACCACACTTCAGTCGTGTTGCAAAAATGGATCCGCACTGATAGCGACGCTGCAGGAAACTGCCGTTACCTAAGGCGACACACACACAGAACGTCGAAGGCGTGTTGTTTTTGATTCTCGGCATGTGGCTGTAGCCACAGCCAGAAGACAAATTTTGTTTCAAAAGAAGCTGGAGGCAGGAAAAAAAAACACCGCTGGCCAAACTTTTTAAAAATGGCGGGTTTGTTCAGGACACCCCCGTCTGTCACTAGCAATTCTCTCCGACCAATCAGTAGTCTACAGGTTTTCATGTCACCTTTTGGTATCGCCTCAGCTCGCTTGGAAAAAAGTACCTGTTGGCAGGTACTAGGGACTTTTTTTTTCATAATGAAAAAGCAAAAAAGGCGAGTAGAGTCGAGGCGAGTCGAGCAGGTACCATGTAATGGAAAAACACCATAACATTTTTTTTTTACCAAATATATTAGCAACCAATACTCTGACAATATTTTGGGAATAACTAATGGTGCCTCCAAAAGACATTTACACACAAGATAATCTGAAAATGGCCTTTCCACTCACCTGGGTAAGCCCTACATCCTGGACCAGGTAAGTGGGCAGGCTGAGGCTCATGGCCAGGGCCTGCAGTTCCAGTAGATGAGCCACATTGGTGCCCTGGACCACCACCTTCTTGGCTCTGTATCAACACCATGCACATTTATTTTTCATCATTAATATTAATTAGAATTGACTTAATTATTAAACAATATTATAAATGCTGGCAAAAGATGTAGCAACAATTTCAGCAATAACACACTTGACTGAACTGAGCATTTCTACAAACAATGACAGAACCCAGAGTGGAGAGCCCAGAAAGCTGCCAGAACATGATAGGAAAAAGTTACACTGCTATTCTGACACAGTTAAAGGATTGCATTTCAGGAACTGGAGCATGAATGGAGTAACATTTTGGTTTTCTGCAAACAGCGGCAGTAGAACATGCTTGCTCCTGCTAAATGAACTGTGATATTGCAAGGCTGGCCCAGCAACAGGAGATCATCGTGGCATCCCAGATCGGCATCTTCTGTACTGCCAGAGCGCAGGACTCCGGTGGGATTAGAGGAGGCGGACTCTGTTTGCATCAGTCGGTGCGTTTACATGCAAAACATTAAGTGAATAACCGGGTTATACCAGTTCTCCCTGTGTGTACATGAGCGGGGAAGTATGGGAAAAAAATGACGGGAGTAACTCTTCCTCTGGTACAGTAGGTAGCGCTCTGCTAACGTACAACTGGTCAGAATAAGACCTGTGTCAAAATTACAACAAATTGGAAAGCGGAGGTCTTATAATACATCCATGGGAGAACATGGACGACTTTTTAGCTCTGTACATTCGTACGATCTCTACTTTTCGTTAGGTTAAGCGTGATTTATGCTTCTGCGTTAAATCTACGCTGTGGCTACGAGACACGGACCCTACACCGTAGCCTGACGTTGCACCTCTCGAAAAATGTAACTACACGTCGTGGCTTTGTAGCGTTGCATTTCCCCCTACTCATTTCCTGGTTCTCCTTCTCCATAAACAACATGAAATCAAGGAGGGTTACTTTTCATGCTACAGATTTCCCACTGTGGTCAGAAAGAACAGGGGAGACACTTTGTTTCTGTCACTGTCTTTCGAGTCGCTAATCACTCTGAAGCTAATCATGTCATTCTCTCACTCGCTCTACCGCACACTCCCCACGGGGGCACACACACATGCCGGCGCTGCTATTCTCTTAAAGAGATCAACGCACACACCAACGCACAAGTATAAACTTCAGGCCACTTACGTAGGTTACGGCGAAAGCTCTGAGTCAGCCACTAGAGCCAGTCCCACAATGAGCTTTACTCAGGACGTGCCATTTCTGTGTCTGTAGCTATTGAGTTGGAGAGAGGGGGGGGCAAGGTGGAGGGTGGGGGTGTGGCCTTGACCAACTGCCACTTTGCTCGTTTGAAAGCCATGATGTCTCTCTCTCTCATGGGTTGGCCAAATTCTCTGGGCGGGCATAGCAGAAAAAGGGGAGGTAACCTTCCTCCTTATGACCTCATAAAGAGGAGATTCCAGAACGGCTCATCTGAGCTTACTTTTTCTCAAAGGCAGAGCAGGATACCCAGGGCTCGGTTTACACCTATCACCATTTCAAGCCAATTGGGGACCATAGGCAGGCTGGGGGAACTCATATTAATGTTAAAAAACCTCATAAAGTGAAATTTTCATGCCATGGGACCTTTAAAGAATTTGACATTTCAGCAGAGGTGTTCATTTCCATACAGGTTTAGTGGCTTGACGGTTAACGGTGAAGTATGGATATGATTCGCGAGGGCATTTTGGCGACTTAATTAATCCTAGTCTGATGAAAACTGATGTATCTTTCTCGCATTGCACAGGCTCTGAAGGAATAATCTCCGAGATTATGTTATGTTCTGCCAGCTCACAGCAATTCTGAAGTGTTCTGTATGTGGCGTCTGCTGATGTGCAGGTCACCTTCCCCCCAAACACAGACACACATATATACAGATACGTCTCACTTTATAAGATAGCTTGCTTATAAGTGGCATCACGCTCTGTCTGCACTTGTTTGCTTTGCATGTGTGGGATTCTGAAACGTCCTTAAATTCGGGAATTGTCGTTTGTTTATTCAAAGTCAAAGACAGTCCAAAGTAGTGCAACTTTGCACATTTTTGTGGGTCTGAGGTGTATGCCACATTTTAGTTGCCAAAGCTCCGCTGCTCTCTGTCTCTGGTCCGGTCCTCAGTGAAGGAGGGGGAGTGGCAATCCAAACAACTTGGCACTGCACTTACTCGTGCCCGTAGCAAGACACCTGTCAAGTTTGAACACCATCGGACTAACGATTCGAGAGATATGCGCATAACACACACACTGACACACACACAGACAGACAGACGATAGATTCTGTGTAAAACAAGTAAATTCATTTTAAGGCTTTGCTAATAAACTGACATCATCACAAAGTGAGTGGTTGTTACATACAGATATAGAGCTATTCAAGAAATGCACATCTTTTCAGTGCATCTCCTCTGTACCTACATACTGTACAGGCCTTACCCACT